>JASAMV010004212.1:0-20227 GCA_030248065.1 Rhynchonema sp. JSB1_4
GCCGGCTTGAACAAAGTCCTCCCCTGGCTGAGGCAGAAAGAAAAGAAAGAGATTCGCTCTGTGACTTTTAGGTGTTCTTTTGTGTTTTTCGTGTGTGCTTTGAATTCTGTGAGACTGCGCTAACCCGTATTGATAAACGTGATATCGAGAATTGGCGAAAGGGATCGATCAGTGGACGTGAAAGGCGTGAATCGCAACCCCGGAGTTGACCGCGCGTCACTCGGCGGGGCCTTTTGTTGAGGTTTGGTCTTTGTGCATTTTGTGTGTTCAACCGTGTTTGAAGCTTAGGTGGCCGCACCCCGTCGCCAGTCACGCCGGTCGGGCCTTACCGTGCAGTGCAAGGCCGTATCGTTGGGTGGGGAAGCCGTGTGGAGTGCCGCCTCGCCCTACGATTACAGTCTGAGCCGAGTAGTACGCGTTGTTGTTGTCATCCAATATTTGATAGTTGTTCGCACAAGCAACCGTTGCCGTGTCCCCGACCGAGTAGGGCGCTGGCGGTGCGCTGATGCGTTACGGGGCGGTGTCACGTTTGCGTGTGTTACGCTTTGTGCCACATTATGTGGTTGTCAGGGTCACATAATGTTGGTCCGTAGAAATGTGACCGTTTGACACGCTAGTATCATGCAAGCTGGGGATTAAGACGCCATGCATCTGTTCATGCAGTATATTATCGCTGCTAAAATTTTGCGCTGCACACCTCGCTGCCTAACGCAAGCAATTTTTGTTGAAAATTGGGCATAAGATTACAGTTTACGCAGTTTAAAAAGCCGCGCTGTTTCGAAAGCCTTCGAAAGTCGCTGCCAGCTCACTAGGTTGTCCCAAGAGGGCCTTAGGCGCAGGGCTTAATGTTTGGCAGGTGCAGGCTTAAAGTTGAGGTTGGGTTTACGCTGGGGCTCAGGCTGATAGGGTTAGGTTGAAGCAGGGTTGGATTAAAAAAAAAAGTAAAAATTTTTTTGTAAAAAAAAAATTTTTTTTTTAAAAAAAAAAAGTTGGCCACTTTTTTTATTTTAAAATTTTAAAAAGTAAGTCCACTTTTTTTTATTATTTTTCCCCTTTTTTTCGTTATTTTCTCACTTTTTTAAGGTAAAAATGTATGTTTTCATGCGTTTTATTGCTCATCATTCTCAAAAAATCGCCTGCGGCGCTTATATTTCAGTTTAAAATGGCGTTGTAATGAACTCATACAGTTCCTAGACATCCCAACAATCGCTGCACGTATAATATAGGACACCCCATACCGTATACTGTGCAGTTATTGAGCTATCGACGTAAGCTATCGACAGACTCCACGTTGCTCGCCTATTTGCAGTTGTGTGGATTTGTCATTTGTTGCTTTTGTCACACAACATGAGTGTGGTGTAGCTCTTTATCTCTCTTCAAATTTATCCCCAAATTCACAAACAGAAGGTTGGTCTCCCTTTTGTCATATATGTATGCCCACAGAGTTACCTTCGGGCGGGTTCTCAAAGTTGTGACCAAATGGGCTAGATCGCAGGTGATCGACATAAACATGCAAGTCAGTGGAGAAGTTCTCTTTAGTGTCCCTCAAAACATACCTAAGTAACATGATTTCAGAAATTTCATTTTTCTAGAAACCAATTTTTTGGGGGTCCGGAATAAAAAAAAGTGATTTTTAAAAAAAAAATTTTAAAAAGTTTTTTTTTTAAAAAAAAAAAAGTTCGATAATAAAAAAATTTTTTAATCCAACCCTGGGTTGAAGGCTATTTTTGTCCGGCCCCCAGTTGTTCGACCCACAGTTGATCGGGCCAGACCTGATCGGTTCTCATCTGTTACAGAACAACCTCGAATGGAACCAGTATTCAGGGTTTGATTTGATTTAATTGTCTTTGCACCTCCAGTGCCAGGTCATTGCAAAAGCCCGAAGGCTATGCGGCAAATCCTGTGGGTGCCGGTCAGGGTTGGATTAAAAAAAAAAGTAAAAATTTTTTTGTAAAAAAAAAATTTTTTTTTTTAAAAAAAAAAAGTTGGCCACTTTTTTTATTTTAAAATTTTAAAAAGTAGGTCCACTTTTTTTTATTATTTTTCCCCTTTTTTTTCGTTATTTTCTCACTTTTTTAAGGTAAAAATGTATGTTTTCATGCGTTTTATTGCTCATCATTCTCAAAAAATCGCCTGCGGCGCTTATATTTCAGTTTAAAATGGCGTTGTAATGGACTCATACAGTTCCCAGACATCTCAACAATCGCTGCACGTATAATATAGGACACCCCATACCGTATACTGTGCAGTTATTGAGCTATCGACGTAAGCTATCGACAGACTCCACTTTGCTCGCCTATTTGCAGTTGTGTGGATTTGTCATTTGTTGCTTTTGTCACACAACATGAGTGTGGTGTAACTCTTTATCTCTATTTAAATTTATCCCCAAATTCACAAACAGAAGGTTGGTCTTCCCTTTGTCATATATGCCCACAGAGTTACCTTCGGGCGGGTTCTCAAAGTTATGACCAAATGGGCTAGATCGCAGGTGATCGACATAAACATGCAAGTCAGTGGAGAAGTTCTCTTTAGTGTCCCTCAAAACATACCTAAGTAACATGATTTCAGATATTTCATTTTTCTAGAAACCAATTTTTTGGGGGTCCGGAATAAAAAAAAGTGATTTTTAAAAAAAAATTTTAAAAAGTTTTTTTTTTAAAAAAAAAAAGTTCGATAATAAAAAAATTTTTTAATCCAACCCTGGTGCCGGTCACTCCATAAACTGTCATGTGGAAGCCGAAACGTTGTGAGTATGTAGAAGTCGATCGATGCTTGAGGAACTGCAACAAGCGTACATACAGGTCCAGCACAAACATTGCAGCTTATTGATACTGTGTAGGTTTGATTGCTTGGAACAACAACGTGGGAGTGCACGCAAGCAAACGCGATACCGCCCTGTATGTGAATGTAGCGTTGCCAGTGAGATTGTTGCACGCCAGTTGCTCTGAAACGATCTTTTCTCCGTAGATATCAAACATGCCTTCCAACCGAAGAAGTATATCTTAGTTCTCGCGAATTATATGTGATCCGACGCAGCCTAACGCGAATCCTCAAAAACGTGCGAAATCGATGGGCAAGTATTTTTTCCACTGCTGGTCTCCCTGTTTCAGTCAATTACTAGGAAAAAAAGAGCCTAACCAGGTTTAAGGAAACATGCAACAGCCCCCCCCCAACCTGCTGATGCTACAATTGGCGGGAACAAGTGTTGTGGAACCGTAAACCTCTGACAGTACAATGGGGAGAAACCAGAGCTTTCGCGCCACATTTATGCGGTCCGACAGCGTGATGTAGAAAAAAACCGTTGCAATGTTCCGGCGCCCGCTCGGCGTCGCTACGCTTCCCTACACATGTTGTTTTGCCCATTCCTTTTTTTTCAGTCATTTTTGTTCTTGTAAAACAAACCAGACGATTTTCTGTGCAACTGCGGTTCTCTTCATTATTTACTTGAAGAAGCGAGTGCTATGCAATGCGCATCATCATCTATGCCAGTTCATGCCACTCCACTGACATATAATCTGTTTCATTTAGCCTAAATCCGTTGATAATCAGATAGTTGTGAGGTTCTATACCGGCCTGACACGTTTCATCCTTTCATCGAACACATGTGGATGATTAGCTACGCCATCTTGTTTGACCGGACAACACAGGGCTAAACCGTTAGCTCACGCTGGGTTGAAGTCACGATTTTTGCAAGGGGAACCCTTCTGGTTCGCTTTTCTTCGTTAAATCATGAGTGCATGTGGATGAGCAGCAGCGTCAGCTTGTTAGACTGAGCAGCCCACAGGCCAACACAGCCAGGTGACCAAAACACATTGCTCTGCGTTGTTGTCAGACGTTCTGGTTAGTCCTCAATGCAAGATGATGACTATGTTCACAGAAGTCTCCCCTGAGCTGGCGCCGGAACATTGCAAGGGTTGTTTCCACATCACGCTGTCGGACTGCATAAATGTGGCTCGAAACCTTTTGTTTCTCCCCATTGTACCGTCATACGTAGGGTTGGACTTGTTTCTCCCCATTGTACCGTCAGAAGTACACACATGGGTTCCGCTATACTTGTTTCCGTCAATTATAGCATCAGCAGGTTGGGGATCATGCATTATTCTGTAAGCCTGGCTAGGTTCCCTTTTTCCAGGTTTCTCCCAGTTTTAGGGCGAAGCCACGTTGCCACGCACACTCCACGGGCGTCGCCCTCGGGTATCGCTTCGCGATGCCCTCGAAGCGCCTTAATTGTCACCTACCGTGTGCATTTCAAATTCAATTCATGTATCCTTTTGAAGTGGTTTGAATAAAACCAAACCCAGAATCCCTACCTACGTAGGGCCGGACTAAAAAATCTTCCTATTTTTTAGGTTGACTGTCCAAGTGCACTACACCGCTTGGCAAAGTATTCATGATGCAGCTATCCCGATGTCTGTTTTTATGTTCAGATGTTCGATGACACTACTTGTTTTGTCTCGTTGTCTGATACTGCTCCAACTCTGGCACTTTGTTATTTTGTATGAAAAAAAGAACAAGAAATAAATTACGACATTTGGAGCCTAGAAACCTTTCGTTAAAGCGCGTGTTTGTCATATCGAAATTCGTGATAACGAATGTTCCCTGTATTCACAATTTTCTGTTCAAAGTACCTACGTGTTTTTATACAATGTACATTAGTGTAACCATACATGTTTGACACTACATAGGCAAATTAATAAGAGCTGATTTTAATTTATATTTTATACGGGAATACAGGAATTGTTGTAAGTGACTTTTTGATGACAGAATAATGTGCGTATTGTTTTTACTTCTGTTCGGGTAGTTCTATAGATCATTCTTGATCAAAAAGTGCAGCTTGAAGACATCACAAACAGGCTGATTCCCGGCCGATCGAACTCCATATCCAAAAATTTTCACGACGAAATGCCAGGCGGTTCCTCGAACCAGCCGGTGTTCATTTGCCATTTTAATCGGAGAGTCAACCTCACAAAAAAACATCGGTAATTGCGATCCACCTACTTCCGGCCCGACCCGGTCGACCAATCAAAAAATTCAGCCGATCTTTCTGATGTTGGCTGCTAACAAAAAATTCAATAAATAAGCCACAAAATTGTCAACCGAGTCTGCAGCATTGTCATCTTTTACATCCACACGTATCGTCGTTTGGTTCTTCTTCGTTTTTCATCCCGTTGTCATGTCTTTGCCCCGTTCTTTATGGCGACGCTTGTCACCCAGATGTCGAAAAACCGATTACTCTCTTCTTCTTGGGCACGCCAGGATAGCTCTTGACTTTCGAAATTGTTGATTTTGGAATTGTTTTTTGATCGGACGCATTTTTAAGCCGAATTTTTACGTGGTCGAATGTTCCAACCAGCGCTCTGCTGTTAGCTTAGTATAACTTGGACTGGTGTTGTCGTCTAGCCTTGCAAGACCACAATGAAACCCGACCTTGCTATACAAAACATTTGTCTTGCTTGCGCTATCAATCGTCTGTCAAACAAAGACAAAAAACGAAAACGGTGTGGACTTAGATCTTCCAAGTTTAGGCTTTGCTTAGGCTAATCTTAGGCTTTGGATTGTGCTGAGTTGAACGAGGTTTAATATTCCAGTCGGAGCGCTGCAGTTTCTGTCAAAAAATAAAAAGAAAACACGAAGGAAGAAACACACAGGCGCTCCCGCCAACAACATCCAATCAGAATTCAGAACTGCTAAAACGCATAATCACATATTTCTCTCGCGATAGAAGTGATGTTACAAAAAGCGTTTTTTTCTACATCGTCTCCATGACTGGACGAGTCGACTGATACATAATCAGTTGCCCGACTTCATTCAGTTTTCTAGGAGGAGTTGACTTACAAAAAAGAAAAATGCTCCAAGGGGCATAAAAGAAATATGGTTCCCTGGCTGACTGGCATAAAAGAACGATGCTAGCTTGCACCACTTTGTTGATGTTTCATTAGGCACTGGAATAAACGTAAGTGTGTTCTGAGCTGTTTGATGCCGAACAGTAGCCATTGAACCATATTCCCGGCGCGTGCTGTTTTGCCACCAGAGACACAAGGCATGGAGATATTGAAAGAGTGCAATATTCTCTTTACTCCTCTCCTTGTTGAATCATCGTGCGCAACCGAAGACTGCACAGTTACCGTCGTCAGGTTGAAAAGAAGAAACAGCCTAATTGTGTAGGTTTGCACGAAGGTTTCGATATCGGCTGGGTGTTGGTTCAAAAGAGTTCGCGCCGGGAATATGGTTCAATGTCTACTGTTCGGCATCAAGCAGCTCAGAAAACACTTACGTTTATTCCTGTGCCTAATGAAACATCAACAAAGTGGTGCAAGTTAGTATCGTTCTTTTATGGAAGTCAGCCAGGGAACCATATTTCTTTTATGCTCCTTGGGGCATTTTTCTTTCTTGTGTCATTCTTTTATATCGCGCAAGCGCCAAACAGGGAACCCGAATAAATCAGGCACAGAAAGTTTTCAGTTCCGGCAACCAATGGTTCTAAATAAGAAAATTTCGACCATCAGACTTTTCTCAAGTAGTCAACGCACACAAACGATGAGATGTGGGGGTTGTTTTAGGATGCTGTACTTTTTGGCGGGATCTATGAATCGGTGGTTGTCGTGACATAAGACCAATTTTGTGTTTCGATTTCACTATGGCGTTCTAACATTGGAGACACGCTTGTGTCTGCGTCTTCGCCCACCACTGAAGCAAAACCAACTCAGTGCGCCCCCCCCACGCGCATGTCTATGCTTTTGAAGAACATGGTAACTTGTCAAGTTATTTATTTATTTTAATTTACCGCCAGGTATGTATTTGACACCCTAGGTACCATCGTTTATAGCGCACTGATTGCGCATCGTCTCAGAGAATGGCACTTGTTGGTTTAGTAACAAGCAAAGCTGTGCAATGAACTTCCATGCCCCCTGTCCCCCCAGCTTCAGCAATGAGGTAAGTGTCAAGCATCAGTCTCCAGATTGCTTTGGTGTTGGCCGCCGCATCTGATCTTGGATTCAACGTTACGTAAAAACTACTATTTAACTTTCCCAGTAAAGTCAAATTATAAATGCGGAAAATGCTTCGAATGTTAGAGAGCAACAGCAATTTTAATTAACAAGTTGATATCTTGTGGGTATTTTATCATGAATGACATCACAGCGCATAAACTGCGAACCGCACCTGTGCTTAATAATTAATCTCAACTAAAAACGAAAAAATAAAACGATGAAACTGAAAAATGTTACCCAAAATTCATTAAAAGTTGGTAAAAATACAACAAAGTTCGCTGCGCGCGTGAATGTTTGAACCCGCGACCTTTAGTCTTCAGTGATGCGCGTTAGACCACTCGTGTAATGATTGTTTGCTTTATTCTTCGTGTTTTCGATGTGAGAGTCAAGTGCTGTAGCTCTTTGGATTGCCGCGTTGTGTATAAGATCAACAATAAGTCTTTCCCGTTACGATGTATTGATCAGCCGGTTAGTTGAGAGAGTCAGTAATGAATACAATAGGTTGTGGTTCGATAATGGCACAAGTGGTTAGTACCGTAGTATAAGCACCCGAGAAAGGAGACATGCAGTTAGCACCAACATAAAGGTACAGAAACACGAAATGAAACTCTTATCAAGCGAAAGCACAAATGACCCTTGGTCAACGGGAGAGAACTTACACTAACTTCTAAACTGCTTGCCAAGATCTATGCGAGCGCTGCTATGCACTTACTAGGAAAAGCTAACTCGTTACAACTCTCCTCCCCTTAGAAAAATAAGCTAAAAAACAGATCAAAAAATCAAACAATCGGCAATGTGAAAGAACTATCTCAAATAATCACACACAAAACGTACACAATGCAAGTGCAAGAGAGTAACGAAAGTAATCATGCATGACAATCATCGTTCTTTCTCAGACCACTGTCATGTGAATATTTTAGTTTGCCCATTTTGATATGCCTTTGTATAATCACTATTAGCGTAGCAATATTCGCTCAAGGAATCAGCCAGTAAAGCCGTCATAAGACACCTATGTCAAATGTCACTAAAACACAAAAAACAACAAAGGAATAAAACGTGACCCCAGCCACCTGACATGTGAGAGATGGCACAACCCCACACTCATATGAAAGGAGGTTCAAGAACTGATAAAGCCAGAAGTACAATACAAACACGGAAGGTATCGGTGTTGATGCACAAGTACAGTAAACCCAAGCTCGTTATATGTCAGCCTTCATACAGAAGGAACATGTATCATTTACACAGCAAAACAAACACAAATCACAAAACAAACCGCTCACTCACGCATGAACCATTACCACCAAGAGATGACCCAGATTCAAACATACTCAGGTCAGGGGTCAGTTATGTCAGAGCGTCGGTTTGCTCAAACTTAACTCCTGATAACTATTTTCACATGAGCAAGAAGATATCCATGATACTTCATGGTTAGAGTTTACGCGGACGCGTAAGTATCCAAGTTGTCGTTTGGAATACGACACGTGAGGGACACGTGAAGTCAAGGGACATAAGTAGACCGGTACTGTGATTGGTCGGTTCCGAAGTCAGTCCGGAAAGCACTATGCGTGCAGGCGAGTCAACCTGCGTAAACGAGCAGTTCGGTAGATGTTCCCTTGCGTGACTGTGTTGTGTGAACGTTCGTTATGAAGTGGTTAGCGATCGTTCGAGTGAGGGATTAAGTCTCTCCTTGTTTGCGTGTGTCGTATGGTAAATTTGCATACTTTGCGTGCAGTAATATTTCTTGTTTTTATAATCCATACCTTATGTGTGTGATGTATCCTTAGACACTACGTCCCAAAAACTATATAAGCAATCTTCACTTTTAGTAGTTAGACTCAAATCTTCCGCCATACCCACAGTGACCTACTATTGGAAAAGGTCGTTCGTTCCCAAGCCAATAAAAGCCCTCGGAGCTCGAATATATTCGCGACGTTGGTTTTGGTTTGTGGTTCGTCCTATTGCATGTTATATATTTATGTACCTAACCTAACCTGACTGGGACTTCCAGCTTTTGCAGATTTTCTAGATCAGGTACCGAAGACGCTTGAACATATTCGCAACTTCGGTCCGGGGACGCTTGAGCATACTCGCAACCTCGGTACTAATCCGTCGACAAGCTTGAATATATTCGCGCGTCGACTCATCGGTGTGGCTTGATGAAATTCGTAGCACCGATACCTTCTTCAGTCGGCGAATTCGTTCGTCGCAAACCAATGCCGGACGTCAATTCCCGGTCGAACAAGACAATGCCGGATGCCAATTCCCGGACGAGAACCGCCGATGACCGCAGCAGTCCGCCGAGGCAGGGAGAACAGACAGGCGGATGGAGAGGTCAGTCGGGCGAGTCAGGAGTGTCCATCGGTCGCGGAGGGACCGAATGGAAGTTCTGGGATGATGATGAGAGTGACAGTGATGTTTCGTTTATCGAGAACCATGCTTTTGGGTTTTCGGAGTGCATCGACCGTCATTTGAAAGACCGGAGGTCGGATGCGAAAGTCACTCAGTTCGAAGACCGCTGGAGTGCGGCTACCGATCAGTCAGGGGACCGCAACTGTGGTCGATCGGATCAATCAGCTAGGCACGTGAACCGGCCGGACACGAAAGCTGGACAGGCGCAGGCGGCGCAGGAGTTCCACGCTAGGTCCGTGCGGGCAGAGCTAGCTGATGTTCGACAGACGGATGGAAATGTGTACCGACCGGACATTAGAGCTGGACAAGCGCAGGACGCGCAGGGGTTCCATGCTGGGTCCAGGCGGACGGAGCTTTTGAGTGCTCAACAGGCGCTGCGGGCGCAGGAGTTGTACGATGAATGGTTGAAGGAGATGCGGGCGCGAGAGGAGCGTGAGGCCCGTGAGGAGAAGGGACATGGAGTCCGAGTGGAGGAGAGACAGGATCGTACAACGGAGGGGCAGAAAGCCCGTGTGAAGGAAGGGCAGGGAGCCCACGCGAAGGAGGGACCGGAGGGTCCGAAAGAGGAAAGGGCGCATAAGGCGCATGAGAGTTGTGCGGCCACAGAGCCGGGAGTGAAAGGGCAGGACACTGGACGAGTGTCGCAAGGGCCGGAAGCCGGACGAGCGCAACAGGCGCGACAGGACCGGTACGTGAGTTCGGATACAGATTCCGGACGCACACGGATTCGTGAGAGATATCAGTCCGAGTCAGAGTCAATCAGGGAGAATGTGATTGATCTGTACTCGCAGGAGGAGCTCGATGAAGACCAGATACTCGAGGTATCGTGGCAAGAGGATTGGTTGAATGCACCCAGGTTCGCTGAACCGTGGCAGTTGCATGAAGAAGTGGTTGACATTGTGTTCACCACGCACCGATACAGTGACCATCTGTTGAAATGGTTGTATGCGGGAGAACTACCCTACGATAGATTGCTTGCATCCAGGATTTCGGAGCATTTGAACGTGATATCGCTGACGTATGAGCCTTTGTGCGAGTTTGATGGCCGGTGTCTCGCCGAGGTTCGCGGATTGTGTGAGATCGAGAGCGCACGGGATCCGAGATCCGCCAAAACGCGTCAATTGTTTGACCTGTGGGGCGAGATACTCGATAACCGAGTGCCGATACGAGTGCTACCATATGGAGACCGCCACAGTCCGGGCATGCCACTGCAAGAGGGTTCCGAACCCGTGACTTGTGGATTATACAACGATATGTGTCGGAATGAGGACCCGATGTTGTCCATGCCGAATGTGCTTGAGAATGCGCTCAGAGAACGCACACGGTACTCCGACCTACCCGAACTGGACTACCCAGTGCAGTCGCACACCGTCAGTGTGTCGATGCGAATAGTGCCAGTCGGAAAGACGCGATCCCTGTGGCATGGTGCCTCGGTTGAAGAATGTATGAGCAGCCAACAGGATGAAACAGGCTGTGGCACGCCTGAAAGTGCTACTGGAGGTCCCAACCAAACTAAACAGAAACGTGAGTACGACGTACTGTACGAACCGATCGTGAAGTGTGTATACTTCGAACCGGAGGGAGAGTTGAGGATGGCTGACTACAATCTCCGATTGGGTCATTTCGAAGGGGATGTGAAACGCCCGTCGATAATGTCTATTCCGGTGGAACTCGTTCTGTCGTCTAGACCCGACGGAAGGATAGTAACAGCTGTTACGCGTGGTGGTTCTTTGAACACCGAACAGCACGGAACCCGCACCACTCATGTCAGAACCCCCAAGATTGCTGTACAAACAATGAATATGATGCAGAATTACGGTATTTTGGAAATCATCACTCATTCACACTGCACATTTACGCATTCAAGGTATATATAACATCAATTCAGTCCCATATGAACACACAACAAGATTCAAGTATACCACATCAAAACAGTCACACGTTCACCAAGCAACAAGATTATAGCACTTCATTCAACCTACAGTACGCATCATCATGCAACTTGATTCTGGGATGAAACAAGCTTGCATTCCAGTGAAACTAATGGTAACGCTACAAGCTACCAAGTATTTGAACTCACACTCACAATCGCTGGTTTTTACACAAGGTGATGCATGTGCGGCAGGCCAAACGCTGACTTATAACACTTCCCTACACTTACTCCGAGATTTGCGGGACTCTCTGCACCACTAAAAGAACAGGATCTCTCGTTCCTCATGTGCGCTGCTGAGCATTTCGTGCTCTGAATCCGATTTCCGTGTCGCCTTGTCACCTTGTGAATCTTCAGGCTGATTCACGTCGTCGTGCTCACGCACTAATTTGATCACGTTCATTCGATGTCTTGAACTGGTCGGTTGTTCAGAACACTACTGTGGGCGTGCACTGGGTGCGTCGTTGCGTGCCTTCCTGCACATTCGCCGAACGTGGCCAATCTTGCCACATCGATTGCAAATTGGTTGGCCATCAGCAGTCCATGTGTACTGCTGTGGGCGTTTGGCGTCATCTGTCGTCGGGCCCTGATCGGCGGCTGTTATAGCAGCCAGCCGGGCAACAATGCGATCGATATCTCTTTGTGACCATTTCGACTTACCAGCCTGTCTGTTGCTAGACACAGACGAATGCTCACTCGTTTTCGCATCAAGAAAGTATATGCGTGCCGTTTCGGCAGCGTTACGCACATCACACAACTGTTGGGCGGCTTCAGCCATTCGCGCGTGCTTGTACAGTTCGTGTGTCGACTCACTGTTGCTGACAGGGCTGAGCAACCGCCTGCATAAGTTTGGCCGACAAAACGCACAAGAAGTACGACTTCAGAGCAATGTCACGGTCGTCTGACGACTTCGTTGGCCAGGCTCGACGCGCTAATTGTGACAAGTCTGAGTAGTATTGTGATAGCGGCTCACGTGCCTGCTGTTTTCGTGCAGACAACTGCAGTTCGTAATACAAGGCCACGTTTGGTGGGCTTAAGCGCTCAGTCAAATACGTGACCAACAACGTGAAATCACGTTTGATATCGACCGGGTACGTCTGGTACTGGCTGACGGTGACAGCTTCTTGCGACAACTTGGCACCGAGCAAGTCAGCTCGTTGTTGAGATGTCAGCAAGGCAGTATTGGTCAGACGTGTGAACTCATCGATGTATTTCAACCAGTCATCATTCAGTTCATACTGCTTCACAATACCGAGCAGCGAGACCAGTGAACGTCGGGTGTCGACTTCAGGTTCGTGCTCTTCTTCTAGTTCTAACATGTTCGCACTTGCGACAGGTTTGCCTTCAGTGACTGATCAAAACTAAGCAGAACGCACCTACTGCTATGGAACACCAGCGATTCAGTATGACAGTCACTCGCAGACACACACGCAAGTATTAGACCCCAGGTATTGGCACACTGACAATGCACGCAGGTTAGAACTCCAGGGACTTGAGGTGCTTAGTTGGTACAAATCCAATCGATCTACACTTCAGAAATCAATTACAGATACCAAAATGTGCTGTAAATATCAGACAATCACGTGTTGTGTTCAGATTGGCCAATTCTACTTCGAAAGAATGGTCTGAGAAGGAACAGAAAACACAGCACAAACCACACAATCACAGATGGCCAGTCTGTAGGTGCACAGGTGATGCTGGCCCGGTCCCCTTCTCCCCTTGCAAACGATCGAGAGTTGCTCTCTGCGACGGATTGTTTGTCGTGGTAGCGACACGGATGCGATGGTTCGCCTTCACGTCAGCGGGTCGATTGAGTCAGAGCCTTGAATCGTCTATCCGGATAGCTTTGTGGTCGACAACACCGAGACGTGGGTCGGAGTGAGCTCACAAGTTCGGTTGGGTTGTAGAGCAGTTGCAGTTCGATCGATGAATTGGGCTGGATTCGAGTCGAGTCGGTGGTCGCCAGTTGTCATGATTGTTTGCTTTATTGTTCGTGTTTACGATGTGAGAGTCAAGTGCTGTAGCTCTTTGGACTGCCGCGTTGTGTATAAGATCAACAATAAGTCTTTCCCGTTACGATGTATTGATCAGCCGGTTAGTTGAGAGAGTCAGTAATGAATACAATAGGTTGTGGTTCGATAATAGCACAAGTGGTTAGTACCGTAGTATAAGCACCTGAGAAAGGATACATGTAGTTAGCACCAACATAAAGGTACAGAAACACGAGATGAAACTCTTATCAAGCGAAAGCACAAATGACCCTTGGTCAACGAGAGAGAACTCTCTCCTTCACAAAACAGTGCTTTCAATCTCTTTACCACATAACCACGCGGGCATTGCTGTCTTGCTATTGTGCTTGCTGCCTGTGTGTGTGTGTGTGTGTGTGTGTGTGTGTGTGTGTGTGTGTGTGTGTGTGTGTGTGTGTGTGTGTGTGTGTGTGTGTGTGTGTGTGTGTGTGTGTGTGTGTGTGTGTGTGTGTGTGTGTGTGTGTGTGTGTGTGTGTGTGTGTGTGTGTGTGTGTGTGTGTGTGTGTGTGTGTGTGTGTGTGTGTGTGTGTGTGTGTGTGTGTGTGTGTGTGTTGTGGGTAATATAGTGTTTCCTTTTCATGCAAGTCAAAGGAAACAAGCTACCCCACGTTATAACCCAATTCCAGTTTGGGGTCGAGATTTCAGAAACCAATGAAAGAGATTAAGAATGTGTCCTTGTTAATCCAAGCACGACACTCAACAGCAAACATGGTGAAATGTTTCATTGACATGCTGGCAGTGCACACGCACAAAGCTCACAGTGAGCATATGAAACATTGTTGTTGTTAGATTCCACAGGCAAACTTTGACACGTTTTTGCCAGCTGCCTGATTGAATCGAAATTGTAATCTCGACCTCAACTAGAAGTTCAGTTATAACACGTGCCCGCGCGTTTCCTTGGACCAAGAAAAACAGGAAACACAATACATTGTGCGCTTTATGAATCAGGCAACTACGTAGCGTGCACTAATGTATTGTTGTGTGTGTCTGAGCGTCCATTATGGCTCTTTTTGAGCTGAAAAGCATTTAACCAATTGGAATTAATATATTTTTGACGTAACAACGATTAAAAACACGTATAACCGCTGATTTTGGCTTTAGAACCATACTTCCTGTACAAAAAGTATAAGTCATGGTCTGGAGCCGCTCATACTAAAAGTTACGAACTCGGCGATAGCACCATCGTGTTTCTCGAGCAGCAAAAACCACATAAACGACTTTAATAGTTCTGGTAACCCAACTTTTCGGCGAAATTTTACCTCGGGAAGCACTCTTTCCATACAAAAAGGCGTGGTCATGGTCTGGGACCGGTCTCAGACATGGAGTTACGAAGTCGGCGATAGCACCATCGTGTTTCTCGAGTACGAAAACCCTATTGGGGATATTAACATTCCTGATGTTAAGTAGCGTCTGGGCCCTGACTACTTTGTGGGAAAAAAGGGAAAGAGCGTGTTTACAAAAATGTCAACTGTATCTTGCCCGCAAACACGCGTGCGGGCATGCAGCGGGATGAAAATTCATGTGGCCATTTTGGGGCACGGTATATACAGTACATTGTGTGCATGTTTGAGCTCATTCGGTTGAGTATTGCTGAATTAGCGTACGGTTAAAGTTTTCAGAAAGCGCACTATAGGGAATGAACCATACATGTCGCTTAGCATTACCATGCTAGCTCCGAAAACGAAAATGGCTAGAAATTTGGGAACGTTAAATCGCGATTTTTCGGGTAAACTACTTTCTGCTGCACCGATCGGGCTGATTTTGCCAGCGTTTTGTGGCGGCTTGTATACAACATTATCGCAATAAAAAATTGACAAAACCCCAACACACGCGCCAGGACCCCCCGATTATAACACTACAGGTGTAGCAAAATTTCCGTTGATCTGACCTGCTGATGTTTCAATCTGAGTTTCGATTTTTTCCACACAAACTCTATTGGGTATGTAAGCTATAGTCCCACAACAACTAACGCAGAATTTATGGCAGTCAAACTGCCTGATCCGTCAAGCGGAAAACGTGCGCGCTCGCTTCAGACATGAAAATTGGAATGGTTCGACTGGGGTTACGGTAGCAAGCACAAAAACCGCGAGAGAAAGAAAAAGAAAAAGAAGTGGCCAAAGCACGAATTTTCCTGCATAACGACACAAAAGAAGGCAATCCTACGAAGTGGCTGCCAGCCAAAAATTTAAAAAAAACTGTCTGAAGGCACCGAAGCGTTGAATAAGCCGAGTCTGAAGGTGAAGAAGAAGAAAGAAAAGAAAAAGAACAACATGTCTGCGAACTTCCGGTCTAAAACCGGGCAAGCCTATCACTGGATTTTCCGCTTTACCAATCAGGCAATGTGGCTGCCATAAATTCTGCGTTAGCTGTTGCTGGACTATACATAGGTGTCTTGTGAATATATATCGCCAATGTGCTGATGCCAAGATACAGTACCAGCTGCAACTCTGGGTGAATTCTGCCCTTACGCGTGCAGCACGCGTGCGTATTATACGCATGCACGCCTTTGACGCCTGCACATACAAAAGTATAGGAGTCCCAATGCACCCGCATGCACCGCATCCCAATGCACCCGCATGCTGAAAAGGTCAAAGGCGTGCACGCGGTGCACGCGTGCGTATGCATGCACTGCGCGTGCACCACTGGGTGGTTATACATAGTGCCCGCAGGCGTCAAAGGTGTGCATGTGTGTACGCACCCGTGCTGCACGCGTACGTGCAGAATTCACCCAAAGTTGCAGCTGGCACTGTATCTTCCTTGTTTTGCCGTTACTAATTCCGTGCACCCAATCGTATTATCAGAAAAACTCACCTTGACACAACACTCCACGTCCGGCTGTGGGGTCCACCCAGTTGAACAAAAGACCTCTGTACACATACACGCCGTACCACGTTGTGTAGGGCGAGTTTTGCGGAGCGCCTGTGTGCCAAGGCAGGTACGTTGGTACGGTGCCGTTACCGTATCGCCAAGCACCACCGGTGTATTCGACTCCGATCCAGAAGCCATTATAACTCAGCTGCAACAGTTGCCTTCCCTTGTTTTAGGTACAGCGCTGAGAGCTCGGAAAATTGGCTCTGGTTGTTTCAAACATTTTGCCCAAATTGAGCGCTTCGGTTGGGGATCCCGGACGCGGACTGTGGAAATATTTACGCTTTATATTGCAGTTGCTGTTTTTATACTTTTATGCACAGATTGCATGTATACAGTTATTGCAATGTAAAACGTAAAACATATCTGCTGTCCGCATCACAGTTTTCTAGTGCACCCGCATCCGAGTGCGTGTCATGGTCCACGACTCGTGGCGGTGGGGGGGGGGCAATAAGCATTGTTTTTGGAAAACCATGATTGCTTGGTTGCTTTCACTGCGTTGTAGGAAAACTTGGGAACGGCGTCGGTGCTCACAAAGGTGGGCCCAGGCCGAAGGCCGCGCGCAGTCACTCACATCGCCCAGGTCGATTCTCAGTGCATCATGTATGCCTTGGCTGTCAATGATGGCCAGTTCACCGGTGTTCAACCCGTACGTTCCATCCGAGCATTTTGTTTTTGCTGACGCCAACGGTGTATCAATCAGGCTTTGCGTGTAGCATTTGTCGCCGATCACGGTGGTGTTGTCCGCTTGGGCCAGCGACAGACATTCTGTGTGTAAAACATCAGCATATATATATTGCGTAAGGTTCACGCTCGTGTCAACCAACCTTGTTCATTGATCGTGAGCCCTTGATGTATAGCGCAGAGCAGCACCACACCGAGTGGCCACGTGTGTTGTTGCATGTTGCGTGATATATAATTCTTGCGATAGTATATTCAGAAGATTGATGAGCACACAATGTTGCTCTGACCTTGTCAACACAATGCCAGCAGCATAAAGTACAAGTATACGTTCAAGTTATGTAATGATGCCAGGCGCAACTCTGTCAGTCAGCGGCAGCGGTGGTGCTTGCGAACTTTTGCTGAGGATAAGGTTCTACATGTATGTCCAATGAATAAACATTAGATTGATGTCTGTGTATACCAGTGTCTGTGATGTTATATCATGCACATTACTGCCTGATTGCTATCAACACTACCAATTGGTACTATACCATCGTCGTTCGCAGACCGGAGTTTTCCACTTCCACTTTTGCTAGTCCCCCCTAAAAATTTCTAGTTCGTCCCACTTGACTGCAAGCGTAAAGGTTTCCAAGTACAATACCTGGGGACTGATTCTGATGGTTATTTTGTCGCAAACTAACCATAAGAATAACATGCATCCAGGGTTGGGCAAAAAAAACGACGGCGTTTTTTCTTAAAAAAACGAGGTTTTTTTTAAAAAAAAACGCCTGGGTCGTTTTTCGTTTTTTAAATGCTGAATTTCCTTGATTTTCCCTGATTTTTCAGGGAAAGTACCCTGATTTTCAAGGAAAATCAATTTTTTGTCCCATTTTTTTTTCAAAAAATTTTCGACCAGTTTTTACTTTGTCGAGATACGTCGATATACGGAGTTTGACTTTCAATGATGACTCCGGCCAAAGTTGATCCCATGATGCCTGTGTGATATGGGATCTTAACAACTCGCTAGAAAAGGGTTGAAACCCGCTTATTTTGCCTCAGAACAAATAGAAATACTTCATTTAACGACGTTTTCTTCCCAACATGAGCGTTTTCCAATTTTTTGGTGGCATATTTTGGTCATCTGGGCGTTTTAAAAAAACGTTTTTAAAAAAACGATTTTTTTGGAAAAAACGCTTTTTGCCCAACCCTGCACGCATCTGGTCAAAACGTGTTGGAGTCCACGGTCTGTGTACTGGAGCTATGTATAAACAGAGCGCTGAGAAATTAAATAATTTGGCTGCTAAAAGCCACGCAATCCCCTCAAAATACACCTTACCTTGTGAAAATCAAGGTTTTTCACTTCAAGTTTCAAGTTCAAGTTCAAGTTTCAAGTTTTTTATTGCATCAGAAGCAACATGGTAACGTCAACAACACGCATAAGCTGGACAGTAACGACGAAACCATAAATAATTACAAGTGTTTAGTGGGCCAGTGGATAGTTACGGATCGAGAGATGTACATGATGATAAGGAGCAAAAAACACAGAAAACACAGATACACAGCATGATCGGTCAATTACATTTCACAGACGGACGGAATAAATTTCACTGGCAGCAATCGCAATTTGTACAACAATTCAACAATCAAGCTTTGCGAACGAATGACTCCTTTGAATGTGCCCATTCGCAGGAAAACAGCAGAATCAGGTAAAGCATTGTAAAGATGGGACATGATAACAATAGCACTGGTAGCGAGAATATGAGTTTTAGCACGTGGGATACAAATGGCACGAGAATGATTAAGACGAGAACTGGAGCGAGAATTGGAATCAGAAATGAACGAAATAGAGTCAACAGGAGCAGCACGAATACCAAGAACATAAGAATGCATCAATCTCAGACGACGTTTCATGACAGTGACACCCACATAATCAACACCAAACATTGAACACAACTGCGAATATGACACAGACCGATCAAAATTGCCAGAGAACATGCGAATAATGGATTTTTGTGTTCTTTCCAACAAATTACGTGAATAGTCATGAATAGGATAGGTCACCTCACACGAATAGTACATGACAGAGCAAATCAAGGTTTGATACAGATAACGCATGACAGACACAGGTACACAGACACAGACACATTACGAAAGGTACGGTACAATGAACCAGCAATTTTCTTCACTTTCACAGACGTGGCAGTAGTATGCAGACCAAAATCAAACTTGGAATCAATAACAGCACCCAGATATTTGTTTGCATCGACAACATCAGTCAGACATTCATCAATCACAATAGCAGGGACAGCGGGACATGAACTTGAGCGAGCAAATTGTTGGAGTTTTGTTTTGGTAGAATTAATGGAGAGAAGTTTGTGTTTGGAGAAGTGCTCGACAATCAACTTCACATCCTCTTGCAAATGCTTTTCACAGTCAGGTGTACACACGAAGTGAATCAGTACCAGATCATCAGCATAGAGAATAATACGTGAACACGGAGAGAAATGCAGTTTTGCAACAGAGTTGACGTATGCGAGAAACAATAACGGTCCTAATACACTGCCCTGCGGCACACCAGAGAGAACAGACAAGAAATCAGAACACACGCCATTTACATTCACACATTGGGTTCGATCAGACAAATAGGATTGAACCAACAACAATAAATCGGGTGGAGCATTGAAATCGTCTTGTAACACACGCAATAATAGATTGTGAGGAACGGTATCGCAAGCCTTTCGAACATCAAAATACACAGCAACAACAGAATTTGAAACATCAAGAGCACGAGTGACTGTAGTATTGAAATGCAACAGGGCCTCAGTTGTAGACCGACGTCCACGAAAACCGAACTTCACTTACAGAGAAGTCCATATAGGAGCTTAGCGCGAATGTTTCCACCAGGGGCGTAGCTATGTAGGTCTAAATTTATGGGGTATCCGAACAAAAAGTCATTTTTATCCAGTGTTTGTACCCTTTGTGAAGCGTCGTGCCCGTTCAAAATTCGACACCTATTAAAATATGTATCGGTCAAATCAGCAGAAGCGCGCGATGCGCGCGATTTTTGACATTCGAAGCGTTCGAACGTGAAAACGTTGCGATTCAGCGGTCCTTTTTCCTTCTTGTGACTTCTCGTAGGGGGGTACGGTACCACCTGAGCGGCCGAGGGGTCTCTACTACGCCACTGGTTCCCGCTTACAGTCCAGGTAAGATAATCTATTCAAAAATGCCATTCTCATTTTCCACCGAGACTCCCCAGTGTCTAAAAGTGGAAAACCCCGGCATGACCATCGATCTACCATTTGGGAGTAAGTTCGGTCTTCGCTTTCATTAATTAATTT
>JASAMV010004213.1:0-26438 GCA_030248065.1 Rhynchonema sp. JSB1_4
CGGGGCTCTATAGACTCGGGGCCACCCCCAGAAACTACCGTAATCCATGTGCTGCCTTACCCAAACTTTTGTCACGCGATATACAGACCCATATGAACTTGTAATATTAGTTTTGGTCGTGTCGGTCAACGGAATCGGTCACGGCCGATCGCCATCGGTGGTATCGAGGTCAAATTTCAAAGTTGTCCGAATGTTATATGTAGCACCTCTATCATGTTCAGAATTTTTCGCTGATTCCAAAAAATGTTAAGCTTATTTCAATCTGATCACGGAAGAAAAGGTTATTGGTAATCTCACGTGCATTCTGTGCTTGTTTCAGGGAACTCCCCACACCGCATTTGTGCACCTACGTGTCCCAAGATGCAATTAGATGATGCGCAATTAGACCACTTGCCGAGAGCAAATACAATGGGGGTTGCGCGCGCAGGTATACCGCCTTTTATGCCACCCATGTGTGCCGCGGGTGCTATGTGCGCACAACACCATGTAACCAACATGCAACACCCAGTGCACATGCTGCCTCAAGGTAACTTGCCCCTATGCGCGCTGATTGGCTGCACTGTTGGCTAAAATCCAGCGAGCGTGCAATTGAGATTAAAAACAGACTATTACTCTTTCATGCGACGTCGGAATGAAATAACCTTAAAGCGGGGGTCCAGGCAGTGGGGGCACTGCGCCAAACTTGTTCAACTTTTCACAGGTTATAGTCGACATTAATCTCAACACAATTCCATTTACAGAACTTTAATTGAAGCAGTATCGACCGAGAACAGCGTCGTCAAAGGTACCAACTCGGGAACAAAATAAATTTCGGACCAGCTGCCCAAAAACGACATTTATAGCGTGTGAAGATACGTCACCAATCTCTTTTTATTCGCTGGGTTACGGTAGTTTCAGAACTGCACTGGGTAGAAAAATGTTTCACACGTGCCAACTCAGTGCCAACTCACCATCAGAAGATAAGCGCTCCAACATTTGGGGAACAAAACGCTTGATGACCACGCTGGTTTGGGCTGTGCTACCGTAACCCAGCGAATAAAAAGAGATTGCTGCCCTATCTTTACACGTTATGAATGTCGTTTTTGGGCAGCTGGTCCGGAATATTTTATACTCCTGGGTTGGTACCTTTGACGATATCGTTCTCGGTCGATACTAAGGCTACCGATTTCATATAAACTGCATTATATGCACATGAATTGCGACACACGGATCTGAAGTTTTCAGCAAGTTTGGTGACCGGACCTTACTGCCTGGACTCCCGCTTTAACATTTTTGGAATCAGCGAAAAATTCTGAACATGATAGAGGTGCTACATATAACATTCGGACAACTTTGAAATTTGACCTCGATACCACCGATGGCGATCGGTCGTGACCGATTCCGTTGACCGACACGACCAAAACTAATATTACAAGTTCATATGGGTCTGTATATCACGTGACAAAAGTTTGGGTAAGGTAGCACATGGATTACGGTAGTTTCTGGGGGTGGCCCCGAGTCTATAGAGCCCCATAGATTCTAATCCTCAAGAAATTTTTTTGCAATTTTCAGACCAAAAAACACATCTCCTCCAAGTGCTGTGGCTGGGGGGGAGGGGTCAGATTCTAACCCTCAAAATTTTTTTGCAATTTTCAGACCAAAAAAACATCTCCACCAGTGCTGTGGCTGGGGGGAGGGGTCCCCCCAATGGTACCCTATCCGCCCCGGCCTGGTACACTACCCCATACCCGCCCCGCTCTGGGACCATACCCGCCTACCCACCCGGATCTTTGCCCTCAAAATGCCCATTTTTCGGTTAAAAATGCCCAAATTTCGACCGAAAACCCTTAAACAGTGTAGTTCCTGGGGGGGGGAGGGGGGCCCCCCTAAAGTACACTAACCGCCGCGACCAAGGTACACTAGTACACTAACCGCCGCGCCAGGTACACTGACCGCCTCAATTTTTGCCCAAAATAGGCATTTTTAGGCCTAAAATGGGCATTTTTAGGCCAAAAATGGGTAATTTTTGGGTCGATGTTGTCAAAAGTCGCCAAAATACCCTTTTTATGGAGAATGGGGCGGGGTTCAATTTATGGGTGTCAATTAATGGGTGGGGGCAATGGTGTAGCTGGGGGGGGGGAGTGGGGGATCCCCCGCCCCCTTAGGTACAGTAGGTAGGTTGCCTGCCGTCCCTCCCCTGGTACAGTAGGTAGGTTTGCCGCCCCACCTCTAACCAGTGTAGTTCCTGGTCCGGAGGGGGAGATAGCGGACCCTCCGTTTTTTTCGGAGGGGGAGATAGTGTACCCCCGAGGGGGGGGGGGAAGGGGGGGGGCCCGGGGGGGGGCCAAGACCCAAATTCGGGAAAAAGTCACTTTTTGAGGTAGAAAATTTGACCTATTTTTACCCCTTTTTGGAAAAAATTCTTCATAAAAAGGGTATTTTGGCGACTTTTGAAAACATTGACCCAAAAATCACACATTTTAGGCCTAAAAATGCCCATTTTAGGCCTAAAAATGCCTATTTTAGGCAAAAATTGGGGGAGATAGTGTACCCGGAGGGGGAGATAGGGGGATAGTGTACCACCTGAGGGGGAGATAGCGTACCCGAGGGGGGGGACCCCCCCCTCCCCCCCCCAGGAACTACACTGCCTCTAACTTTTCACCCAAAACATTCATTTGTGGCTTAAAATTGCATAAAATTAGCATATTTGTCTGCAAATAGGCCAAAAATCGCGCGCTGCGCGCGAAATTAGTATTTTAGGCCACATTTTCTTCAGTATTTAGACATTTCAATTTCGGTTTCCAGGTGACCCCCCAAGTGGTACGACCCCCCTAGCTCGGCTGGTGCCTGGTACAGTAGGTAGGTAGGTTGCCGCCCAGCACTTTGGGTGGTACAATAGGTTGCCGCCCCGCCTGGGTAGCTACACCACTGGATGGGGGTTCTATTTTTCATTTGGCCCCCGATGAAAAAAAAATCATTTTTGATAATGCCTCTAAAAATGGCCTGTTTAGTGTATTTTCTTCACTTCAGAAGCTTCGGGTCGGGATGCCCGGCCCGGCCCGACCCTCCAAATCTCCGGCCCGGCCCGAGCCAAAAGCCCAAAGTCGCGGCCCGGCCCGGCCCGGCCCGATTGCGACCTTTGATTCACTGACGACTGACCCCTTTTCAGCACTGCCCCTTTTTGGGGTTGGGGGACTACGGGGGGGGGGGCTCAATTCCAGGGGGGCTGTATTTAGGGTTTTACGGTATCAACCCTCAATACTACTGAACCCGCTCACTTTTTTCGTGACTTTTTTGTCACTTGTGCTCGATTTTAAAATCAAAGAAAAATGCAATCCAAATCCAACTGAACTGAGTAACTGACGCAAAACTGCCGTATCTTAATTTGCATTTGATCACTGCGTGACGTGCGTATGTGGACACTTCTTGACGCACGGACAAGAATTCTTGTCTTAATTGTCTTTATTGTCTTTCTTGTTCGTATAGTCAAGAAGTGGTCATTACGCCCGGGCGTAACATACACTTCTTGACTACGCGGACAAGAAAGACAGAAATAATAATACACACACAGTCAAAAAGTGTGCGCTATGTGCTTGGCGGATCAGGCAACGCAGTGGACATAAATTCTGCATTAGCTGTTGTTGTTGGACTATACTCAAGGCGATATAAGATAGAAACATCAAAATTTTGAGTCACAGTAGGTGACAAAAGTGATTAATTAATTAACACCTGGGGTAACCAAGGAATCCTTCTTTCCATCTCGTGACACCGGCCGCCCAACCCGAGGGCACTCCCACGGTTTGTGTCGAGTCCATGGCGCGGGTGCAGACTTGTCCGGGTACTGGGCCTATCGTGTCGTGGACCTCTGGAACAGGCTCCCAGAGGACGTCGTCTCTGCTGCCTCAATTGCGGCCTTTAAAACTAAACTAAACTCACGTGGTCGAGACGTAGTTTCTTGCCACATCTCATCAAAATTCTCAGCTGTCGTTGACTGATCCCCTCAGTCACTGGGTTGCTGCTTTCAGGTCATCATCAATTTTGTTGACATCTGTTATCATCTCGTGTTCGCCATCAATCGCTGATTTATCGCCTGCCGTTGCTGTGTTGTTTGTTGTTTTTGAATCTCTCCGGTACGTTTTGTCGTTTGATCATTCATGATTATAATTTTGTGTGCTATTTACTGATATGTCTCTTTTTTTAGGTGTTTGCCGGATCTCCTGAAGGTCTTTGCGTGAGCTTACAGATAAAATTTGAATTTGAATTTGAACACTTCTTGACTATACGGACAAGAAAGACAAGAAAGACAGGAAAGACAAGAAAGACAAGAATTCTTGTCCGTGCGTCAAGAAGTGTCCACATACGGCAACCACTCGGTTGATGGAAGACTCATTACTATTGTAATGAGTATACCCTGCAGATGCTCTGGGGGGAAGACTCATTATAAATAAAACGGACTGATAATGAGCCTTCCCCCCAGGGCCCAATCCCAGGAAGGCTTATTACGCGTGCAGTGTCATGCATATAATGAGCCTTCCTGGGTTGGGCAGCTGGGGGGAAGACTCATTATGCTGACAGAATTACGCGGAACGTGCGTATGGCCGGTGTCGCGTGAAGCGCTTGTGTGTGGGGTTGCGTGCGTAGGATTAGGTTGTGTTTGGTGTGTTTTTTGTGTTGTTTGCAGTTGTTTGTCCGGCCTTGTCCGAACGAGTGAACGCAAAATGTTGCGTGATTGTTCGCAGTTTTGGGGACAACATATTTGACTTGTATGCCAACTGCTGACAGCTGCAGACGAACATTTTCTGTCTCCAACAACACCAAGCAGGAAAAACAAAGCCCAAACGTGATATCGCTACGTTCAACAATCTACGATGCGTTCAATAATCTTTTTGCCAGCAAAAAATGGACAAAATGCACAGCTGATTTTGCACAAGAAACAAGAGCATGCACACAATGAAGGAATCAGGAATGACAAGTAAATCACCGGGAAAAAACACAAATTGAAGCGAACTAAAATGGTGCAAACAAGATCTCATCAGTCACGTTTTCATACAACACCATGACAGCATTGGTTGCACTTTGAGCTGCCACTTCAGCAAACTTTGTTTCGGTCACGTTTTCGTCATCAAATTTCTTCCACCGGCCTTCCACCTCAGCAAAAGTGATGAAGTGCGCTGAAAAAAACAGCTCTTTGGACTCTTATACTGCAGAATACTTCGTTTTGTGTTGTCATATTCATTGACTGCTGCTTTTGATTCCGATATGAACATATGGCCCAGCAAACATACTAAAACACAAACGTATTGGTCATACGGTATAATACCTGTGTGTCTGGCCGATAATTTACTAACCTCCAGTTCTCACCAATACGCCCACCGTGCGGTATGGTGGGTACCGAACACTGGTGATTGAGTTGAGCTTGATGGTCGGCTCGAGTTGAATTGGTTTGTCGCTTAGCTGTCCGAGACCGCCGTGAGGTTGTGTGCCGAACTCATTCAACCGACGGTCGAGCCACACAAACAAAAGCCTATAATTTGGACAACATTTATTTATTTTCCTTGAGACCTGATCCCGATTGCTGCGTTTGCGTTATGACGTGACTGATACAACGTTGCAGCTGTCACCCAATGTTTAATCAGGGCTGACTAAAGAGTGCCCAATGTTTGCACAAAGTTCATGATGACATGGTGCGCATCGCGTATACCTGTCAAGGACCAGATAGCATTGCAGTACGCTGCCTTACTCACTTGCCCAACAGCTGCAATCGTTTTGCTGGCCAAATGTGCGTACCACTGCAGTGCACGCACACAGCGTTAGGCACTTCGTTGACACCTTGATGTGACCGATCGTCACCATCCGAGTCCCTGCCCACTCGGTCTGGATGTTTGTCGTGCGGTTTGCCGTACCACTCCAGCACTTGCTGCATTGAGTCAATCGCTGGCAGGTGGCTGACACGCACCCACGCTGTCACTGTGAGGAACCATGTGCACATACCCGGCACTGCTGTCCGAAGCGGTAGTCTTATCCGAAACAGTTGTTGATGCTTGATTACCGGCAGTTGCACTGGTGGGGATCGCGCTCTGAGTCGGGGAGGCAACAGGAGGCAGCACGCTGAAGGTGCACGAAAAGTAAGTCATACAAGCACCAGTTTGTTAGCGTTTGTGTGTCACTGTGAGGAACCATGTGCACATACCCAGCACTGAATGGAAAAAATCTATTGTGCTAACTTATTTTGTTAGGAAACTGCTCAGAATTAGGGTTAGAGGTCGGGGGGGTACCCGACACCCGACAGCCGACACCCGACATCTGGAAGTACCCGACACCCGACACCCGACATGTCAGAAAAAAAGCCGACACCCGACACCCGACAGTTGCAAAAAAAACCGACACCCGACATCTAGTTTTTGAAGAAAACCCGACACCCGACACCTGTTTTTGGACCAAAAACAGGCAAATTTTTGCTTATTTGCATCATTTGTGCAATTTTTTGGCTCAAGTTACTGAATTCAAGTATTTCACACGAAATAAACACCAAAATGTCACATTCTGCGTCATCGGAAACATTCGGTTCGAAGAAAATTTTCTCTCAAAATTCTTCTCTCAGCAAAACTGATGTTTTGAACCGTAAGTGTCGGGTGTCGGCTGTCGGGTGTCGGGTCCCAAAAAACCCGACACCCGACATCTGGGGGTACCCGACACCCGACACCTACACTTTTTTGGCACCCGACACCCGACACCCGACACCCGACATCTCTCTAACCCTACTCAGAATGGATATACCACCATTACAAAAATTAAATAAATTTATTTACTAATATAATTCTAATTAATTAACAAATTAAAAACCAATTTTTATCTTTTTCGGCCGTGATCTTAGTCCGACGGCGGTGACAAGTTGCTGACAATCGTGTCAGACTGTTGTTGTTGCCTGACTTGTCAAGGTCGCATAACGTGTCGTGCACCACGTCTGAAAGCGAAAGTTGGCATTTAGTTGTAATGTAATGTAATCTACATAAACAGTCAAAGTTCACCAACTTCACATTTTCGACCGGTCCGAGGATGGTGCGTGCGAGCGGGGTGCCTGAGAGGCGGACTGGTGCAGATGATCAAAGACGACCTCCTGATGGTTCTGTTCGATTTCCTCCATTTCACGCAGAATCACGTGCTCCTCGCGCTCAATCTCGGCCTCGCCCAGTTTGCTGTGGCCGAGAATGTCGGCCAGGATCTCGACCGCTGTAACAAGAACCATAACTTAGTTTCAATGTTACTCAATTGAGCTTTTGTTTTAACTACCAGCGGCGCCCATGGCCAAAAACAAGTTAGGTCCAGCGTAGTTCCTGGGCGACTCCCGAAAGTATACTGATTTCCCCGACCAAAGTACACTAGCACACTAATTTCCCTTGTGGGTGGGTACTGTTGGGTCAAAATTGGGGGTACCTACTGTACCGGGATAAAAATTGGGGAGGGGAATACCTACTGTAGCAGGCGAGGGGCTATACCCACTGTACTGGGGGTAGCCCCACCCCCTCCCCTCCCCCACTCCAACCAGTGCTGTGGCTACTTCTGAGGGGAGGTACTGTACGCTGAGGCTAAATTCAGGAAAAGGTCACTCTTTGAGGTCGAAAATTTGACCGATTTCTGGCCCTTTTCAGAAAAAATCTCCATAAAACAGGTGTTTTGGCGACTTTTGACAACATCGACCTGAAAATCCCCCATTTTAGGCCTAAAAATGCCCATTTTAGGCCTAAAAGATGCCTTTTTTGGCCGGCTAGTGTACTAGTGTACCTTGGTCGCGGCGGTTAGTGTATCTTATGTTTTTATATGCAAAAATGGGTGTTTTTCGACCTCAAAACCCCAAAAATCGCGCGCTCCGCGCGCAAGCCTCCATATAATAGGTATTTTAGGCAAATTTTCGGCCAAAATGCAAAAAGTACCAACTTTTCGGCCAAGTTTGCAGTATAATGCATGCAAAAAAACAGCCTTTTTGGACCTCAGGGGTACCTTGCAACCTTCCGGAGGCTGGTTAGGGGGTACCTTGCAACCATCTGGATCCATCCCCCCAAGGGTACCTTGCAACCATTTGCCTGCCACTACACTGCCCACCGGGGACCAGTGCTATGGCCAGAATTTAAGGGGGAATCCAATTTTGGAGGGGGAAGGGGGACGAAATTTTTGAGGGAGATACTGTACCACAGTACTTTCGCGAGAATTGCATTTTATAGGGTAAAACGTGCATAAATCGCGCGAAGCGCGCAAGTTTTTGCAGTTTTGGTCGATTTTGACCCGATTTTTGGTCATTTGGGACTAAAAAAGGATACTTTCGGGGTGAAATTTCGGAGAAATTGGGGGAGATATCGTACTACCAGACTACTGGGGGAGATACTGTACCTCACCGCGGGGGGCCACCCCCAGCCGCAGCACTGCCCCCACAACAACCAAGCCACAGCGCTGCTGTGCACAACTATTACGCCTCAATACACTACTGTATGGGGCAGTGTAGTTCCCACCGTACAGGGGCAGTGTAGTTCCTACGTAGTCCGGATGGGGAGATAGCGGACCCGTTTTTTCGGAGGGGGAGATAGTGTAACCCCGAGCAGTGTAGTTCTTGGGGAGAGGGGGGTCCCCCCTCGGGCAGGGTAGTACTTGGGGGGTGGGGCCCCCGAAATTCATCGATCTATCGTCAATACTTTTTGATTTCATCTATCTATCGTCAACACTTATGGGCAAATCTATCTATCGTCAACAAATTCTGGGAACAATGTATCTATCGTCAACACATTTCGAACCCAAAATTGACATTTTTGACTCAAAATCGGAATTTTTTTACCCCAGATAGGCAACAAATCGCGCGCTACGCGCGGATTTAGTAGATCTTTGTACATTTTCAGTAATATTCACACATTATTACCTACTTAGTACACTATAATATACCTTGATTTTTGGCGACCCCCCGCCCCACCATCTATCTATCGTCAACAAGTTTGGGTCGACCCCCCCCCCAGATTTCGGACTTGGGTCATCTATCTATCGTCAACATATTTCGGGTCCCAATCTATCTATCGTCAACACCCTGGCCAAGTACTACCTGCCCTCGGGTACGCTATCTCCGCCTCAGGTGGTACACTATCCCCCTATCTCCCGCTCCGGGTACACTATCTCCCCAATTTTTGCCTAAAATAGGCATTTCTAGGCTTAAAATGGGCATTTTTAGGCGGAAAATGTGTGATTTTTAGGTCAAGTCGCCAAAATACCCCCTTTTTATGAAGAATTTTTTCCAAAAAGAGCTGAAATTCGGTCAAATTTTCTACCTCAAACAGTGACTTTTTCCTGAATTTGGGTCTTCGCCCTCCCATTCCTCCCTCGGGGGTACACTATCTCTCCCTCCGAAAAAAAACGGGGGGTCCGCTGGTCCGCTATCTCCCCCTCCGGACCAGGAACTACACTGCCCCCGAGGGGGGGAAGGGGGGAAGACCAAAATTCAAGAAAAAGTCACTTTTTGAGGTGGAAAATTTGACCTATTTTTTGCCCCTTTGTGGAAAAAATTGGGGGAGATAGGGGGATAGTGACGTACCACCTGAGGGGGAGATAGCGTACCCGAGGGAGGGACCCCCTCCCCCTCCCCCCGGGAACTACACTGGTATGGGGCAGTGTTGGAGGTACTCTGGAGGGGGATACCTACTGTGCCGCGCTCGGAGAGGGGGGATACCTACTGTACCAGAGCCGATGGCCTGGGGGGTAATGTACCTAGGGGGTGTTTGGGAGGGGGGGTTGGGGGGGGTTAGGTTTTGGGGTGAAAATTTTTAATGTGTTTATTATGTGTGGAATCGTGTGAAAACGCAGTATTTGCGCGCGTAGCGCGCGAATTTTGGGTAATTTGAGGCAAAAACCACTGATTTTACACTAATTTTGGCCATTTTGGTCAAAATTGACACTTTTGGGGCAAAATCGGGGGGGATACCTACGGTACCGGGGTGAAAATCGGGGGGGATACCTACTGTACCTATACTGGCAGGCGGAAAAAAAACCGGTTTTTTTTCCGGAAAAAAAACCGAAAAAAAACCGTTTTTTTTCCGAGACCCGAATACTTTTCCATTTATTTTTCCGTGGGTACCTTTTCGGTTTTTGATCGGAAAAATATCGGTACTTTATTCCAATTTTTCCAAAAAATTGTAACGCAAAACCGATGAGTTTTTCGATTTCAGTGAAAAATTGGCTCGAGCACAAAATTTAACCGGCCCAAAATGGGCCAAAAAGCGTGTAAACCAATTGTTTTCGACTGACTTCAACACTCTTCAAGGGCACTCTCGTCACTTCGAACAAATTTTGCACTGAAATTGTTATATTTTTCGAAATTACGTTCTTAAGTACTGGAAAAGTATTTGGAAAAAAAACGGTTTTTTTTCGGAAAAAAAACCGTTTTTTTTCCACGAAAAATAAAAAACGGTTCTTTATGACAGTATAACTGTACCATGCCAAACATCGGGGAGGATACCTACTGTACCAGGCGAGGGGGGATACCTACTGTACTGGGGGGGCTACCCCCCAAAAACCCCCCCCCACCTCCAACACTGGTATGGGTATGGGCGGGGGATTTTACTTTGGGGGGAGGCTCTACTCCGGGGGGCTCTATTAATTCACTGACCCTTTTTGGGGGGCTCTATTACGGGGGTGGTATTTAGGTTTTTGCACGTTCTTACCGTACATCAGCTGACCGATTGGTAACCGACCGTTACCGTTTTGATCCATTGGTGGTCGACACAAATTGTTGGATCGCGATGTGTTGGTCTTGTTGTTGATGTTGTGTTGACCGACCACCGCCTCCCCGACTGACGCAGACGCACAGGACCGCAGCACACAATGAAAATCGGTTGCCTCGCCTCGCCAGTCGCCAGCAGACGGCCGCGTGAAATTTCTTTTTCTATTCCTCCATCTCCACCTCTTGTGCCTGAAATAGCAAGGGATTCCGTTTAATCCGTTTTATTTTTCAATCCGTAATGAGTCTTCCCCCCAGCACGCCAGAATCCGTTTAATCCGGAAAATCCGTTTAATCCGTTTAATCCGGGTTATTTGTAATGAGTCTTCCCCCCAGAGCGGGAAAATCCGTTTAATCCGGTTAATCCGTTTAATCCGTTTTATTTGTAATGAGTCTTCCCGGCAGTGATGTGGTTGGGGGGGGGGTTTGGGGGGGGTATTACCCCCCCCCCAACTGCTAGGTAGCTTTCTTGCTCCGAAACCCATACCCCCCCAAACTGGCTAGCTAGCTTTCTTGCTCCGGTCATCAAGTCAGAAAAGTGTTGATTTTAGTGCCAAAATGACCATTTTATGGGCCAAAATGGTCAAATTCGTTCAAATTTTCTCACACGTGCACAAAAATACGCATTTTAAGGCTTATTTTAGCATAATTTAGACCAAATTTTATACCGCTGTTTTTGACTTCTGGACCAATACCCCCCCCCCCCAAATCGGGGTACCCGGCTAGCTAGCTAGCTTTCTTGTGCCGGACCCCTCCAGCTAGCTAGCTTTCTTGCTCGGACCAACTACATCACTGCTTCCCGGCACGAACCACTCACAGTTTTCATTTCCTCTATTTTCGCCCAAGACAAGGAGCACGCGACACCGGGCGCGGTGCAGTGCAGAGTGGCACAGTGGCAGACGCGGAGATGGAGAATATAATACCAGAGATTAGGATCGAGCTCGGCCCGGTCATGTCCGGCCCGACTGACCAAAACTCCGGTCCGGCCCGTCCCGGCCCGATCTGAAAGTCCAAAATCGCGGCCCGGCCCGGCCCGGCCCGATTTTGTGGGTGGTCGTGGTCGAAGGAAAAAATCGTCAAAAAAGCAGAGGTCGCAATAGGGCCGGGTTCGGCCGGCCCGGCCCGAGCCCCCAAATCTCCGGCACGGCTCGAATTTTTGGCTCCAGAGATCGGAAACGGGCCGGGTAAAGTCGGCCCGGCCCGGTGGAGGGCTGCAGGTCGGCCCGGCCCGGCCCGGCCCGTTTTGGCTTGTGATCGGCGATCGGCCGGCCCGGCCCGGTCAGCCAAATTTCAAGGGCTGAAAACTAAAAAAGTCCAAAAAGCTGAAAAAAATTCGAAAATTTTCTGCAGAATACCGTAAAAACCTAAATACAAGGGGGGCTCTATTAATTCACTGACCCCATTTTCAAAAAATTATTTTCGTTTCTCAGCGAGAGCGTTCCAAATCCGGTGTTATTTTCGATCGATATTCCGAGGGGGGCTCTATTCCGGGGGGGCTCTATTTAGGTTTTTACGGTACTTGTTTTCATTGGTACAGCTGGGGGGAAAGGTAGGTGGGTAGGTAGCAGTGTAGTTCCTGGGGGGGAGGGGGGGTCCCCCCCCCTCGGGTACGCTATCTCCCCCTCAGGTGGTACACTATCCCCCTATCTCCCCCTCCGGGTACACTATCTCCCCCAATTTTTGCCTAAAATAGGCATTTTAGGGCCTAAAATGGGCATTTTTGTACCAAAAATGTGTGATTTTTAGGTCAATGTTCTCAAAAGTCGCCAAAATGCCCTTTTTATGAAGAATTTTTTCCAAAAAGGGGCAAAAATAGGTCAAATTTTCTACCTCAAAAAGTGACTTTTTCCCGAATTTGGGTCTTCCCCCCCCCCCTTCCCCCCCCTCGGGGGTACACTATCTCCCCCTCCGAAAAAAACGGAGGGTCCGCTATCTCCCCCTCCGGACCAGGAACTACACTGGTAGGTAGGTAAAGGCAGTCTACGGGAGGTTGTCACTCAGCCCCCGAATACCGTAACCCACCGCAAGCGAGACCGTTGCGAGACCCATGCTGATCGCTGCTTACCGACACGTGTATTAGCGGCAGCAAGCTGGAAATTGTCATCATGCGCGCCGATCACCAAAACTTGGAAATGTTGGTTGGTGATGGCGCTAACACGCAAAACATAGATAAAAAACAAAATGGTCTCGACACGATCCTTGCAGATCAAAATTACGGTGGGTTACGGTATTCGGGGGCTGAGTGACAACCTCCCGTAGACTGCTTTTAGATTGACGCGCCATCCTGATGCAGTACGTAAGTCGCCGCCCCGGCTGGTACAGTAGTAGGTATAATTTTTGGCTCAAAATGGTTTAAAATCGGTATTTTTCACTCCATATAGGCGAAAAATCGCGCGTGACGCGCGAAATTAGCGCTTCAGAGTACATTCTCATCAATATGTAGAAATAAAACTTTGTTCCCCTTCCCGGACGACTCCCCCCAGCTCGGCCGGTCGGTACAGTATAACAGTAGGTAGGTTGATTGCAGGCAGGCTTTTTTGGTGGTACAGTAGGTTGATTGCTGCAAAGCAAACGCCTAGGTATGGGTAGCTACTGCTTCTTTCTTCAAAACGATGACTGAAAAGATCAAGAACTAGGAAATAGTATTGCGCGAAGCGCAAAAAATTTGAAACTTTTGGTTCAAAAAATGGTAATTTCGTTCAAATTTAGGCATACCGGGCCGGACCGGGCCGGGCTGCTCGGCCCGGTCCCCCCAAATCTCCGGCCCAGCCCAGCTCGTTTCCGATCTCTGTGGTATTGTTTTCCATGAAAAAGTCGTCAGATAGACAATACTGATCACTTACTTGCCGAATCCGTCAGAAATTTTAGTATTTTTGACAAAAAAATCCCTGTCCCACTTTTTCAGTAAAATAAGTCACTTCTGATAAAAAAGACCAAAATTTCCAAAAAATTTCTTGGGAAAGCGAAGCATGTGAACCGGGTCCATTTGCGCCATAGTAGTGTCAGGGGGAGGGGGTGGGGGGGGGGGGCTTACCCCCTCTCACTCAGTGTAGTACATACTTGGTCAGGGTATACTTGCGTATTTTTCCGCAAAATATATTTTTGGAAAAAAAACCGTTTTTTTTCCGGAAAAAAAACCGTTTTTTTTCCAAATATTTTTCCAGTACTTAAGGATACACATGGTCCAAAAACGCCTATTTTGGAGAAAATTTTGTCGGGAAATGGCCTGAAACAGGCTAAAAATGCACTTGGAGATTAAAAAGTGCTCATTTTGAACTGTTTAGCACCGATTTACATTGGTTTTGACAACATCCTTTCGTCCCCTTTGAAAATATTTCGGAAATTTTTGGAAAAAAAACCGTTTTTTTCCAAAAGTTGCCACTTGGAAAAATAAAAACGTATTTTTCCGGGCCTCGGAAAAAAAACGGTTTTTTTTCGGTTTTTTTTCCGGAAAAAAAACGGTTTTTTTTCCGGCCCGCAAGTATAGGTCAGGGTGTTGACGATAGATAGATTGGGACCCGGAAATGTGTTGACGATAGAAGATAGATGACCCAAGTCCGAAATCTGGGGGTCGGTCGACCCAAGCTTGTTGACGATAGATACCTTAGATGGTGGGGGTACCCAAAAATCAAGATTATAGTGCACTAGGTACGTAATAATGTTTAAACAGTACTGAAAATGTACCTAGATGTACTAAATGCGCGCGATTTTCTGCCTGTTTGGGGCAGTGCAGTTCCTGGTCCGGCGCGGCGGTTAATGTACCTACCCCTTTTTCCGTGCGGCGGTTAGTGTACCTTCCTGGGGGGAAGGGGGAGACCTAAATCCAGGAAAAAGTCACTTTGTTTTGAGGTAGAAAATTTGACCGATTTTTGGCCCTTTTTGGAAAACATTCTCCATAAAAATGGTATTTTGGCGACTTTTGACAACATCGACCTAAAAATCACCCATTTTGGGCCTAAAAATGCCTAATGCCTTTTGCAAAATACCGATTTTGAGCCATTTTGAGTCAAAAATGTCCATTTTGGGGTCGATTGTTGTTGACGATAGATAGATTGTTCCCAGAATTTGTTCACGATAGATAGATTTACCCATAAGTGTTGACGATAGATAGATGAAATCAAAAAGTGTTGACGATAGATAGATGAATTTGGGTTGGGGGTCCGCCACCCCCCCCAGCCACAGCACTGGCGGCAACCTACCCTACTCACCGGCCGAGCTGGGCGTGCGAACGAAAATTTTTCTTCCTGTTGAGTTATGACGTGCGAAAAATTTGCCGAAAAAAATCCAGCAAACGCCGCCCAGCACACCAGTACCACCGACCGCGACCAGTGTGTTCCTGGTCCGGAAGGGGAGATAGCGCACCCCCCCCCCCGTTTTTTTCGGGAGGGGTAGATAGTGAACCCCCGAGGGGGGAAGGGGAAGACCCAAATTCAGGAAAAAGTCACTTTTTGAGGTAGAAAAGTTGACCTATTTTTGCCCCTTTTTGGAAAAAATTCTTCATAAAAAAGGGTATTTTAGCGACTTTTGAGAACATTGCCCTAAAAATCACACATTTTAGGCCTAAAAATGTCCATTTAAGGCCTAAAAATTCCTATTTAGGCAAAACTTGGGGGAGATAGTGTACCGGGAGGGGGAGATAGGGGGATAGTGTACCACCTGAGCGGGAGATAGCGTACCGAGGGGGATCCCCTCCCCCACAGGAACTACACTGCCACCGACAGACACTGAGTACACTGTACACGTTCACGAAAGATAGAGAAGTTGTTCGACTTAGCTGTGTGTTTCATTCGATTCAGTGCTGAAGCCGAAGCCTCTGCTTTCAGCTTAAGCCTAATCGCAATCGTGAGCCTGTTCTGTTGTGTTTTGCGACTGTCTTTGTGGTTCAAAAGTCTTATGACAAAGTGACAAAGCAACGCACCAAACTGGGACCAACATCAACTACGACCACACCACGAAAACGACATAATGTGGTCGCAGGTTTTTATGTTTATGTTTTGTCTTGCCTATTGCTTTTTCATTTTCATGGGCTACTCGCCGCCCGCGAGCACGTTTTTCTCCCTCTTTTTTTAGGCCGTCCCAGCAAAACGACATAATAAGACGTGCGTTCTTTTCTTCCGCGTTTCCTGCTTTTCTTTCTTCACGATCGTTTTTCTTAATTACTAAGAAGTGCAAGAATGGGGAAAATATTTCCTCATTTTGTTTCCGAATGTGACAATTGGGGAAAAATCTTTTTTTTTAGAAATTTTCGTTTGATTCATTTGATCAATTTCAACGTTCACACAAAAACAGCTACATTTTCAGTCATAACTAAAAAGAACGTTTTACTACGAAAAAAAAACGTTTTTCGAGCCCGTTAATTTTCAAATAAATTGCTTGGTATTGTTACTACTGATAATTTATTTTTCAAGAAATTGTTTTTTGGTCTTCAAATGGTGAAAAATTTTTTAGTGGGAGTCGGTGCGGTTGTACCTTTTGCCCGCCCCCCTACACTGCTTACGAGATTGTTGCAGCACAACGCGACTTACAAATGTCGAAAAGCTGTCAGAAGATTTCAAACGGAGGCTGATCGGCAGCGAATATGTTCGACATTGTTTCGAAGAAATTTGGTCCGGAACTCTGTATAATAGGGGAGAGGTAGAGATAATGGTTTCGTCTTTTAAACGTATTTTTGCCTTACCGACCAAACTAATGAAATGGTTAAATAATTGTTTGCTTTTTAGGATGTGGAGTCTCATGTCCCATTTTCTCTGCGACACTGTGAGCACAGACGTACTGCATATGAGCAACAGTGTGACAGCAGCTTGAGAAATGCACAGTTGCGAGACGTCAGTTTCATATCAGTTTTTGAAAGTTTAAAAAAATGTTTCCCATATTGTTTTTTTCAGTTGGTCGTCTGGGTTGATCGGTCGATGGGCAGCGGAATTTGCACAGGGCGCAGAGAAAATCGGCATAGACTCCACATCCTAAAAAGCAAACAATTATTTAACCATTTCATTAGTTTGGGTCGGTAAGGCAAAAATACGTTTAAAAGACGAAACCATTATCTCTACCTCTTCCCCTATTATACAGAGTTCCGGACCAAATTTCTTCAGAAACGAATGTCGAATGCAGTATTGCGCTGCCCGCTCAGCCTCCTTTCAATCTTTGGCTGACAGCTTTTCGACATTTGTAAGTCACCCTTCATGACCTGCACATCTCGTAGCAGTGTAGTTTCCTGGGCGGGCTCAAAAGGTACCAACCTTGCACCGACTCCCTCACTTCAAGAAAATTTTTCACCATTTGAAGACCAAAAAACACATTTTCTTGGAAAAATAAATTATCAGTAGTAACAATACCAAGCAATTTATTTCGAAAATTAACGGGCTCCGGAAAAACGGTTTTCTTTCCGTTTTCGGTAGTAAAACGGTTCTTTTTAGTTAGTGACTGAAGAATGTAGCTGTTTTTGTGTGAACGTTGAAATTGATCAAATGAATCAAACGAAAATTTCTCAAAAAAAAAGATTTTTCCCCAATTGTCACATTCGGAAACAAAATGAGGAAATATTTTTCCCCAGTTCTGGTGGCACTTGCTTAGGTAGGTAATTAAGAAAAACGATCGTCGAAGAAAGAAAAGCAGGAAACGCGGAAGAAAAGAACGCACGTCTTTTATTATCTTGCCGGCGTGTTCGACAATTTTGACAGCAGCCGCGGTGACTCTGGTGACAACCGAGGCCTAAAAAACAGAGTGGAGAACAGAACGTGCTCGCGGGCGGCGAGTAGCCCATGAAAATGAAAAAGCAATAGGCAAGACAAAACATAAACATAAAAACCTGCGACCACATTATGTCGTTTTCGTGGTCGTGCGGGTGGTCGTACGTTGACGATGACATTGGTCGCCAGTTTTTTTGGTGCGTTGCTTTGTCACTTTGTCATAAGACTTTTGAACCACAAAGACAGTCGCAAAACACAACAGAACAGGCTCACGATTGCGATTAGGCTTAAGCTGAAAGCAGAGGCTTCGGCTTCAGCACTGAATCGAATGAAACACACAGCTAAGTCGAACAACTTCTCTATCTTTCGTGAACGTGTACAGTGTACTCAGTGTCTGTCGGTGGCAGTGTAGTTCCTGTGGGGGAGGGGATCCCCCTCGGTACGCTATCTCCCGCTCAGGTGGTACACTATCCCCCTATCTCCCCCTCCCGGTACACTATCTCCCCCAATTTTTGCCTAAAATAGGAATTTTTAGGCCTTAAATGGACATTTTTAGGCCTAAAATGTGTGATTTTTAGGGCAATGTTCTCAAAAGTCGCTAAAATACCCTTTTTTATGAAGAATTTTTTCCAAAAAGGGGCAAAAATAGGTCAACTTTTCTACCTCAAAAAGTGACTTTTTCCTGAATTTGGGTCTTCCCCTTCCCCCCTCGGGGGTTCACTATCTACCCCTCCGAAAAAAACGGGGGGGGGGTCCGCTATCTCCCCTTCCGGACCAGGAACTACACTGGTCGCGGTCGGTGGTACTGGTGTGCTGGGCGGCGTTTGCTGGATTTTTTTGGGCAAATTTTTCGCACGTCATAAACTCAACAGGAAGAAAAATTTTGTTCGCACGCCCAGCTCGGCCGGTGCAGTAGGGTAGGTTGCCGCCAGTGCTGTGGCTGGGGGGGGGGGTGGCGGACCCCCCAACCCAAATTCATCTATCTATCGTCAACACTTTTTGATTTCATCTATCTATCGTCAACACTTATGGGTAAATCTATCTATCGTGAACAAATTCTGGGAACAATCTATCTATCGTCAACAACAATCGACCCCAAAATGGACATTTTTGACTCAAAATGGCTCAAAATCGGTATTTTGCAAAAGGCATTAGGCATTTTTAGGCCCAAAATGGGTGATTTTTAGGTCGATGTTGTCAAAAGTCGCCAAAATACCATTTTTATGGAGAATGTTTTCCAAAAAGGGCCAAAAATCGGTCAAATTTTCTACCTCAAAACAAAGTGACTTTTTCCTGGATTTAGGTCTTCCCCCCTTCCCCCCAGGAAGGTACACTAACCGCCGCACGGAAAAAGGGGTAGGTACATTAACCGCCGCGCCGGACCAGGAACTGCACTGCCCCAAACAGGCAGAAAATCGCGCGCATTTAGTACATCTAGGTACATTTTCAGTACTGTTTAAACATTATTACGTACCTAGTGCACTATAATCTTGATTTTTGGGTACCCCCACCATCTAAGGTATCTATCGTCAACAAGCTTGGGTCGACCGACCCCCAGATTTCGGACTTGGGTCATCTATCTTCTATCGTCAACACATTTCCGGGTCCCAATCTATCTATCGTCAACACCCTGACCTATACTTGCGGGCCGGAAAAAAAACCGTTTTTTTTCCGGAAAAAAAACCGAAAAAAAACCGTTTTTTTTCCGAGGCCCGGAAAAATACGTTTTTATTTTTCCGGAAATTTTTCCAAGTGGCAACTTTTGGAAAAAAACGGTTTTTTTTCCAAAAATTTCCGAAATATTTTCAAAGGGGACGAAAGGATGTTGTCAAAACCAATGTAAATCGGTGCTAAACAGTTCAAAATGAGCACTTTTTAATCTCCAAGTGCATTTTTAGCCTGTTTCAGGCCATTTCCCGACAAAATTTTCTCCAAAATAGGCGTTTTTGGACCATGTGTATCCTTAAGTACTGGAAAAATATTTGGAAAAAAAACGGTTTTTTTTTCCGGAAAAAAAACGGTTTTTTTTTCAAAAATATATTTTGCGGAAAAATACGCAAGATACCCTGACCAAGTATGTACTACACTGAGTGAGAGGGGGTAACCCCCCCCCCACCCCCTCCCCCTGCCACTACTATGGCGCAAATGGACCCGGTTCACATGCTTCGCTTTCCCAAGAAATTTTTTGGAAATTTTGGTCTTTTTTATCAGAAGTGACTTATTTTACTGAAAAAGTGGGACAGGGATTTTTTTGTCAAAAATACTAAAATTTCTGACGGATTCGGCAAGTAAGTGATCAGTATTGTCTATCTGACGACTTTTTCATGGAAAACAATACCACAGAGATCGGAAACGAGCTGGGCTGGGCCGGAGATTTGGGGGGACCGGGCCGAGCAGCCCGGCCCGGTCCGGCCCGGTATGCCTAAATTTGAACGAAATTACCATTTTTTGAACCAAAAGTTTCAAATTTTTTGCGCTTCGCGCAATACTATTTCCTAGTTCTTGATCTTTTCAGTCATCGTTTTGAAGAAAGAAGCAGTAGCTACCCATACCTAGGCGTTTGCTTTGCAGCAATCAACCTACTGTACCACCAAAAAAGCCTGCCTGCAATCAACCTACCTACTGTTATACTGTACCGACCGGCCGAGCTGGGGGGAGTCGTCCGGGAAGGGGAACAAAGTTTTATTTCTACATATTGATGAGAATGTACTCTGAAGCGCTAATTTCGCGCGTCACGCGCGATTTTTCGCCTATATGGAGTGAAAAATACCGATTTTAAACCATTTTGAGCCAAAAATTATACCTACTACTGTACCAGCCGGGGCAGCGACTCGTACTGCATCAGGATGGCGCGTCAATCTAACAGCAGTCTACGGGAGGTTGTCACTCAGCCCCCGAATACCGTAACCCACCGTAATTTTGATCTGCAAGGATCGTGTCGAGACCATTTTGTTTTTTATCTATGTTTTGCGTGTTAGCGCCAACACCAACCAACATTTCCAAGTTTTGGTGATCGGCGCGCATGATGACAATTTCCAGCTTGCTGCCGCTAATACACGTGTCGGTAAGCAGCGATCAGCATGGGACTCGCAACGGTCTCGCTTGCGGTGGGTTACGGTATTCGGGGGCTGAGTGACAACCTCCAGTAGACTGCCTTTACCTACCTACCAGTGTAGTTCCTGGTCCGGAGGGGAGATAGCGGACCCTCCGTTTTTTTCGGAGGGGGAGATAGTGTACCCCCGAGGGGGGAAGGGGGGGGGGGGGAGACCCAAATTCGGGAAAAAGTCACTTTTTGAGGTAGAAAATTTGACCTATTTTTGCCCCTTTTTGGAAAAAATTCTTCATAAAAAGGGCATTTTGGCGACTTTTGAGAACATTGACCTAAAAATCACACATTTTTGGTACAAAAATGTCCATTTTAGGCCTAAAAACGCCTATTTTAGGCAAAAATTGGAGGGAGATAGTGTACCCGGAGGGGGAATAGGGGGATAGTGTACCACCTGAGGAGCAGATAGCGCACCCGAGGGAGGGACTCCTCCCCCCCCCAACTACACTGCTACCTACCCACCTACCTTTCCCCCCCAGCTGTACCAATGAAAACAAGTACCGTAAAAACCTCAATAGAGCTCCCCCCCGGAAGACAGCCCCCCTCGGAATATCGATCGAAAATAACACCGGATTTGGAACGCTCTCGCTGAGAAACGAAAATAATTTTTTTGAAAATGGGGTCAGTGAATTAATAGAGCCCCCCTTGTATTTAGGTTTTTACGGTATTATGCAGAAAATTTTCGAATTTTTTTCAGCTTTTTGGACTTTTTTAGTTTTCAGCCCTTGAAATTTGGCTGACCGGGCCGGGCCGGCTGATCGCCGATCGCGAGCCAAAACGGGCCGGGCCGGGCCGGGCCGACCTGCAGCCCTCCACCGGGCCGGCCGAACCCCGGCCCGTTTCCGATCTCTGGAGCCAAAAATTCAACCGTGCCGGAGATTTGGGGGCTCGGGCCGGGCCGGCCGGACAGGCCGACCCTGCGACCTCTGCTTTTTTGACGATTTTTTCCTTCGACCACGACCACCCACAAAAATCGGGCCGGGCCGGGCCGGGCCGCGATTTTGGACTTTCAGATCGGGCCGGGACGGGCCGTTCCCGAGTTTGGGTCAGTCGGGCCCCGGACGTGACCGGGCCGAGCTCGATCCTAATCTCTGGTATTATTCTCTCCATCTCCGCGTCTCCCACTGTGCCAGCTTCTGCACTGCACCGCGCCCCGGTGTCGCGTGCTCCTTGTCTTGGGCGAAGATAGAGGAAATGAAAACTGTGAGTGGTTCGTGCCGGGAAGCGGTGATGTAGTTGGTCCGGGCGAGGAAAGCTCAGCTGGCTGGAGGGGTCCGGCGCAAGGGAGCTAGCTAGCTAGCCGGGTACCCCGATTTGGGGGGGGGGCTATTGGTCCAGAAGTCAAAAACAGCGGTATAAAATTTGGTCTAAATTATGCTAAAATAAGCCTTAAAATCCGTATTTTTGTGCACGTGTGAGAAAATTTGAACGAATTTGACCATTTTGGCCCATAAAATGGTCATTTTGGCACTAAAATCAACACTTTTCTGACTTGATAACCGAAGCAAGAAAGCTAGCTAGCCAGTTTGGGGGGTATGGGTTCAGGAGCGAGGAAAGCTACCTAGCAGTTGGGGGGGGGGTGATTTCCCCCCCCCACCCCCCAACCACATCACTGCCGGGAAGACTCATTACAAATAAAACGGATTAAACGGATTAACCGGATTAAACGGATTTTTCCCGCTCTGGGGGAAGTTTCATTACAAATAACCCGGATTAAACGGATTAAACGGATTTTCCGGATCAAACGGATTCTGGCGTGCTGGGGGGAAGACTCATTACGGATTGAAAAATAAAACGGATTAAACGGAATCCCTTGCTATTTCAGGCACAAGAGGTGGTGATGGAGGAATTGAAAAAGAAATTTCACGCGGCCGTCTGCTGGCGACTGGCGAGGCGAGGCAACCGATTTTCATTGTGTGCTGCGGTCCTGTGCGTCTGCGTCAGTCGGGGAGGCGGTGGTCGGTCAACACAACATCAACAACAAGACTAACACATCGCGATCCAACAATTTGTGTCGACCACCAATGGATCAAACAAAACGGTCGGTTACCAATCGGTCAGCTGATGTACGGTAAGAACGTGCAAAAACCTAAATACCACCCCCGGAATCGAGCCCCCAAAAAGGGTCAGTGAATTAATAGAGCCCCCCCCGGAGTAGAGCCTCCCCCCCAAAGTAAAATCCCCCGCCCATACCCATACCAGTGTTGGAGGTGGGGGGGGGGGGTTGGGGGTAGCCCCCCCCAGTACAGTAGGTATCCCCCCTCGCCTGGTACAGTAGGTATCCTCCCCGATGTTTGGCATGGAACAGTAGGTATCCCCCCCGATGTTCACCCAGGAACCGTGGTTTCCCCCCCTCGATTTTGCCCCAAAAGGCCAATTTCGACCAAAATGGCCAAAATTGTGTAAAAACAGTGTTTTTGCCTCAATTTACCCAAAATTCGCGTGCTATGCGCCAGACTACGTTTTCACACGATTCCACACATAATAAACACATTAAACTTTCACCCCAAAACCTAACCCCCCCAGTGTAGTGGCAGGCAAATTTGTTGGAAGTTACGAGAGTACCCTAGAAGGGGGATGGATCCAGATGGTTGCAAGGTACCCCCCTACCCAGCCTCCGGAAGGTTGCAAGGTACCCCTGAGGTCCGAAAAAAGGGTGTTTTTTGCATGCATTATACTGCAAATTTGGCCGAAAAATAGGTACTTTTTTGCGTTTTGGCCGAAAATTTGCCTAAAATACCTATTATATGGAGGTTTGCGCGCGGAGCGCGCGAATTTTGGGGTTTTGAGGTCGAAAAACACCCATTTTTGCCAATAAAAACCATAAATTGATGGTTGCAAGGTACCCTCCGGGGGGGTTGCAAGGTACCTACCCTTCCCCCCCCCATCCCCCCCCAAGGGGTGGTTGCAAGGTACGGTAAAAAAAATTTTTTTTTTTAAAAAAAACTTGTTTAAAAAAAATTTTTTTTTCCAACCCTGAAGGTACCTACTCCTTAGGGGGGAATCCCCCCCATCCCCCCCAGCCACTACACTGCCCCCCCCAACCCCCCAAACACCCCCTAGGTACATAACCCCCCCAGGCCATCGGCTCTGGTACAGTAGGTATCCCCCCTCTCCGAGCGCGGGCCGCAGTAGGTATCCCCCCTCCCAGAGTACCTCCAACCATGCCCCATACCAGTGAGTTCCCGGGGCGAGGGGGAGGGGGCCCCTCCCTCGGGTACGCTATCTCCCCCTCAGGTGGTACGTCACTATCCCCTATCTCCCCCAATTTTTCCTCAAAGGGGCAAAAAAGATGGTGAACTTTCCACCGCAAAAAGTGACTTTTTCTTGAATTTGGGCCTTCCCCCCTTCCCCCCCTCGGGGGCGGTGTAGTTCCTGGTCCGGAGGGGAGAGATAGGCGACCCCCGTTTTTTTCGGAGGAGAGATAGTGTACCCCCGAGGGAGGAATGGGAGGGCGAAGACCCAAATTCAGGAAAAAGTCACTGTTTGAGGTAGAAAATTTGACCGATTGTCAGCTCTTTTTGGAAAAAATTCTTCATAAAAAGGGGGTATTTTGGCGACTTTTAACAACATTGACCTAAAAATCACACATTTTCCGCCTAAAAATGCCCATTTTAGGCCTAGAAATGCCTATTTAGGCAAAAATTGGGGAGATAGTGTACCCGGAGGGGGAGATAGGGGGATAGTGTACCACCTGAGGGGGAGATAGCGGACCCGAGGGCCGGTAGTACTTGGCCAGGGTGTTGACGATAGATAGATTGGGACCCTAAATATGTTGACGATAGATAGATGACCCAAGTCCGAAATCTGGGGGGGGGTCGACCCAAACTTGTTGACGATAGATATATGGTGGGGAGGGGGTTCGCCAAAAATCAAGGTATATTATAGTGTACTAAGTAGGTAATAATGTGTGAATATTACTGAAAATGTACAAAGATCTACTAAATCCGCGCGTAGCGCGCGATTTGTTGCCTATATGGGTAAAAAATACGATTTTGAGTCAAAAATGTCAATTTTGGGTTCGAAATGTGTTGACGATAGATACATTGTTCCCAGAATTTGTTGACGATAGATAGATTTGCCCATAAGTGTTGACGATAGATAGATGAAATCAAAAAGTATTGACGATAGATCGATGAATTTCGGGGGGGGGGGGGGCCCCACCCCCCTCCCACAAGTACTACCCTGCCCGTGGGGGGACCCCCCTCCCCCCAGGAACTACACTGCTCGGTTACACTATCTCCCTCTCCGAAAAAACGGGGGGGTCCGCTATCTCCCCATCCGGACTAGGAACTACACTGCCCCTGTACGGTGGGAACTACACTGCCCCATACAGTAGTGTATTGAGGCGTAATAGTTGTGCACAGCAGCGCTGTAGCTTGGTTGTTGTGGGGGCAGTGCTGCGGCTGGGGGTGGCCCCCCGCGCTGAGGTACAGTAGTCTGGTAGTACGATATCTCCCCCAATTTCTCCGAAATTTCACCCCGAAAGTATCCTTTTTTAGTCCCAAATGACCAAAAATCGGGTCAAAATCGACCAAAACTGCAAAAACTTGCGCGCTTCGCGCGACTTATGCACGTTTTACCCTATAAAATGCAATTCTCGCGAAAGTGCTGTGGTACAGTATCTCCCTCAAAAATTTCGTCCCGTCCCCCTCCAAAATTGGATTCCCAATTAAATTCTGGCCATAGCACTGGTCCCTGGTGGGCAGTGTAGTGGCAGGCAAGTGGTTGCAAGGTACCCTTGGGGGATGGATCCAGATGGTTGCAAGGTACCCCCCTAACCAGCCTCCGGAAGGTTGCAAGGTACCCCTGAGGTCCAAAAAGGGTGTTTTTTGCATGCATTATACTGCAAACTTGGCCGAAAAGTTGGTACTTTTTTGCATTTTGGCCGAAAATTTGCCTAAAATACTTATTATATGGAGGCTTGCGCGCGGAGCGCGCGATTTTTGGGGTTTTGAGGTCGAAAAACACCCATTTTTGCATATAAAAACATAAGATACACTAACCGCTGCGACCAAGGTACACTAGTACACTAGCCGCCCAAAAAGGCATATTTTAGGCCTAAAATGGGCATTTTTAGGCCTAAAATGGGGGATTTTCAGGTCGATGTTGTGAAAAGTCGCCAAAATACCTGTTTTATGGAGATTTTTCTGAAAAGGGCCAGAAATCGGTCAAATTTTCGACCTCAAAGAGTGACCTTTTCCTGAATTTAGCCTCAGCGTCCCGTACCTCCCCTCAGAAGTAGCCACCGCACGGGTTGGAGGGGGGGTGGGGCGGGGGGGGGGCTACCCCCAGTACAGTGGGTATAGCCCCTCGCCTGCTACAGTAGGTATTCCCCTCCCCAATTTTTATCCCGGTACAGTAGGAACCCCCAATTTTGACCCAACAGGACCCACCCACAAGGGAAATTAGTGTGCTAGTGTACTTTGGTCGGGGAAATCAGTGTCCTTTCGGGAGTAGCCACAGGAACTACGCTGGACCTAACATGTTTTTGGCCTTGGGCGCCGCTGGTAGTTAAAACAAAAGCTCAATTGAGTAACATTGAAACTAAGTTATGGTTCTTGTTACAGCGGTAAGAATCCTGGCCGGCATTCTCGGCCACAGCAAACTGGGCGAGGCCGAGATTGAGCGCGAGGAGCACGTGCTTCTGCGTGAAATGGAGGAAATCGAACAGAACCATCAGGAGGTCGTCTTTGATCATCTGCACCAGTCCGCCTCTCAGGCACCCCGCTCGCACGCACCATCCTCGGACCGGTCTAAATGCGGAAGTCGGTGAACTTTGACTGTTTATGTAGATTACATTACATTACAACTAAATGCCAACTTTCGCTTTCAGACGTGGTGCACGACACGTTATGCGACCTTGACAAGTCAGGCAACAACAACAGTCTGACACGATTGTCAGCAACTCTGA
>JASAMV010004214.1:0-38402 GCA_030248065.1 Rhynchonema sp. JSB1_4
GAAGCGCTACCTGAGTGCCAATTTTTGAATGATGCGGTTGTTGACATCCATGAAAACGACGAATGTTATTGCATCATGACAAATAACAGTGAATCGAAAGTGAAAGTGGAGAAAGATATCGACCTTGGATTGATGACTACCGAACAGGAGATCGACTGGCGCTTATGTGATCCGTTGTTCCACATTCCGAATGACGTTGATCCAGAACAGTACAGTCGCAGTCGATGCACATTCTGCGTGATACCAGGACGAATGGTTGCAGCTCACAGTCTGCGTGACTGTCGTGCACACTGGTATTGGTTCAATATGGCGCGAAATGGATTTGACGTCACACCGCTGGAGGCTTCAAAGCGTGTGCTTCAATTTGAACAAATGTGTGAGCCACCTGCTCCTCCACGTTGGTGTGGACGACCTGATGAACCACCAGTTGAGCCGAATGAAGTGTTGCATCACGAAGTGCTGGAGATACTGAAAGATACCGAACGTGTCGCTGCGAAATCGCACTTGGCTAGTGACAAGTCGCCTGAAGAGCGATGGGAGGCTTTGAAGCCAAAGTTGTTGAAGTGTTTGGGAGACACAACTAAATTGAACGACAAGACGCGTGATGAATTCTTCGAGCTGTGTCGAAAGTTTCACGACACTTTCCACATCTTTGATTCAGACCGTGCTGATACTGGCACTGATATCATGCTCGAAATTGACACTGGAGATGCCAAACCGATTGTGGAACCACCACGAAAATTGAACTATCGATACTGGAAAGGAGTCAAAGAGAAATTGGATGAAATGTATCGAACTGGAATTATTGAGCCGTCGAATGGTGAATGGGCGTCTGCGATCGTGCCCGTAGAGAAGGAGGACAAGTCGATTCGAATTGTGCATGACTACCGTCGTCTGAATAATGTGACAGTGAAAGACAAGTATGTGTTGCCTCAGCCACAGACGTTGTTGGACTTGATTGGCAACATGAAGCCGAAAGTGTTCTCGACCATGGACATGTATTCGGGATACAACCAAGTGCGTGTGCACCCGAATTCCAAGCACAAGACACAGTTTACATCGCCGTTTGGTACGTGGATGTATAACTACATGTCTCAAGGCTTGATGAATGCACCGTCAGTGTTCCAACGGATCATGAATCGAGTCTTTCGGGACTTTGATGATCGCGTGCATGTCTATCTGGATGACATCATTATCGCGACGAAAACTGTGGAAGAACATATGGAATTGTTGGAGCGCGTGTTTGAGCGAATTCGCGAAGGCGGAATGCTCATGTCACCGAAGAAATGTCGCTTCGTGCAGGACAAAGTGAAATATCTGGGATTCATTCTGGACAAAGATGGAGTGCGTCCAGATCCTGCAAAAGTGCAGGCAATCGAACAATATCCGACGCCGACAAATCCAACGCAAGTGCGTGCCTTCTTGGGTCTGGTTGGATTCTATCGAATGTTCATCCCTGGGTTTGCGAAGATCGCGCAACCACTGTACGAACTGTTGCGCAAGGGCGAACTGTTTCGTTGGATGGAACCACATCGAAATGCATTTGATGAACTGCGTCGAAAGCTGGTGACTGAACCGGTGCTGCTTCAGTTTGTTGATCTGAATGCACCGTGGTTGATTCGAACGGACGCAAGTGGATCTGGATTGGGTGCAGTGCTCGAACAAGTTGGTCCTGACAACAAACTGCATCCTGTATCGTATGTCAGTCGAACGTTGTCTGACTGTGAATCTCGATACGGAGCCACCGAATTGGAGTGCCTTGGTGTTGTTTGGGCACTGGATAAATTCGATCAATATGTGCGCGGACATGATGTGACTGTTGTGACAGATCACAGTTCGCTGCAAGACGCGATGAAACGACGAATGAAAGGCAATCGCCGAATTGAAAAGTTCGTGACCAAGATTGCTCTGTACAATCCAAAAGTCGTGTATTCGCCTGGCAAAGACAATCATGTTGCCGATGCCTTGAGTCGAAATCCTGTGTCTGCACTGAATGACGCACCAGCATTGGAAACAGTGATCAAAGATCTGGAAATGCAATTGGTGAACGAAGAACAGGCAGTGGCCTGTGTTGAACGGAACGAGGATCGATTGGATGACTCGATAGTCTCTATTACACTACCGCTGAATGAACATGAATGTCTATCGATTGAGACAGGACAAAGTTCGGACAATGTTATCGCTTCGTCTACTGCGACTGAGACTGCTGAAGACCTAGCAGATGGTATCAAGTCCACTGTTATTGACCTGATGGAATTGGCGACTGAACTGAAGTCTGGAGCTGTACCTGACTCATCAGTCAATCTGGTGCAAGAAGTGTTGACTCTGGATGGCACTGAGGAAAACAATCCGAAGTCAAATACCGATGTGCGTGCTCAGATACACAAGGAACAGTTGGCTGATCCGTTCCTGATGCGCGTGAAAGAAAAACTGAGCGCACCGTATGACAAACTACCGAATCCGAAGCAGAAATGGGACAGTTATGTCGAACGAAATTTCCATGAGTACTACGAAGACAGTGGCATATTGTACCGTCATGATCCATCCCGTGGTGGAAAACAGCAGCTCTGTGTGCCACAAGCCAGTGTGAAGGCACTGTTGACTGAAACACATGAGCATGGAGGACATTTTGCGACGGACAAGATGTTGAACTGGTTGCGAGCCGATTATTTCTGGTTTCACATGGCCCAAGATGTGGCTGATCATTATCACGCTTGTTTCGACTGTGCTACGCGCACTGGACAAAAGCGACAGTCACCTCTGCCGATTGGTGAAATGGATTCACTGAGTGCACCGGGTCAACGTGTGCACATGGATATTCTCACATTGAAACCGATGACCAATCGTGGAAATCAGTACGTGTTGACCATCAAGGATGCGTTCTCACAGGACATGGACATGATTCCGATGGCTGACATGACTGCTCAATCGTGTGCTGAGGGTTATGTGAAGTACATATCCGCACATGGAGCACCTGAGAACCTCGTGACCGATCAAGGAGTGCAATTCACTGGCAAGCTGATGGCTGCAGTGAACGACATCTATGGCGTGAAGGGTCGGCATACGACGACGTACCACCCTCAATCGAATGGACAAGCCGAGCGTGCTAATCGCACTGTCATCAACATGCTCGCACGCATGATGGATCCGACTAGTCCTGACTGGGATGAATGGCTGCCAGTTGCACTGCAAATGTATCGTGCGGCGCCGCATGCTAGCACTGGATTCAGTCCGTTCTTCATTGAACATGGTCGGCCGATGAGACTGTTCTCCGACTTGGTGTTTTCGCAGGAGATTCAGCGAAAGTATGCTGATGTGGCTGACTATCCAACGCAGTTGGCTCGCACTATCACTGCAGCATACGAGGAAGTGAGCAAAGGACTGCAGAAAGTGAACGAGAAGTACCGAAAGATGAATGAGAAACGTGACAAAAACAGCGTGCAATACACCGTTGGTGAACGTGTGTGGGTGTACGATCCGAAAGTTGCGACTGGTGAGGACTACAAGTTCTCTCGACCGTATCTTGGACCGTACTTGATCACGAAACGGAATGACAATAATACTGTGTGTGTGCGACGCATCGACCATGGAAACGATGTGAAAGCTCAGACCGTCAATGTCGATAAAGTGTCTCGATGCTTGAAGCACATTCCAAAGGATAAAGTCTGGGATGGACACATTGTGAAGTTTATCGATGACAAATACGAGCTGGTTGATGTGAAGAAGGAAGGACGCAAGAAGAATGAACGCTACGACCTGCGAGGGGTCGCGTTCATGGAGTAGAGTAGCCGCCACTACGAAACTCCATTGTACATAGTGTACATACTCATCGTTATTCGTTATTGGTTCTTCAGTTTGTTTGGATTGGAGTTGGATTTATCGATTTTGGTTTCCCACGCAAGGATGGATATGTGTGTGAGTGATTCGCCTCAAGAATCGTGTCTGCTCGATGAGATGGGAACGATGCCAGGAAATGAATTGTTGAGATATGGAGACTACTGGTTGATGAAGGGTCGTTCTGAAAGTCAGATTACAGGCGACTGGTTTGATGGAGGAACGATAGCCGCACTCTCTAGTGGTCGAGGGAAAGTCTCCATGCAGTGCTTCGCTCGGAGTGTGAGTCAAGTCGCCAGTATGAGTCCTTGGAGTAATGGTACCAAAACTCGCTTGTGACAATATTACTTGGTTGCACCTGGCACCGAAGTGGAGACTCTGTATTGAGACCATCTACTGTTGTCGTCATTATGTTGTATGGGCCCGGAACGATTGGAAAAGCCATGGTACTGGAATGGTCAACGGAACCCCCATATTCTCGTTGTTCCATATCTATATTGAGTTGAGTTGTGTTATGGCTGGATGCCATTTGGAGATTGGCGAGAGGGGCATCATTTCTATTGCTGAGCAGAGCAGAAGACATGAAAGGAGGAACCCCTACTCTGAGCTAGAGGGGGAGGTGGATCGAAATGCGATTTGGGGATCCGAATGCTGAGCAGTTGCCGTTCTGATCAGCGTAAACGCGTGGAAGAGTGCGCAGTGCATAAGGCTGTGTCACTTGTACAGAATATATCTGTTGTTCGATTTTGGATTGGAATCAATTGTGGAGTATCGATTGAAGAATGTAAAAGTCGGTAAGGCCTGGGTCTTGCCGCAAAGGAGCAAAATCGTGGTGGAGAATTTTTGATGGACACAGCGTGCAAATGTTCCTTTCGTTGTGTCTACTGTTGGAGTGTTGGTTCGATCAGTGGTGGTGTGACTGTGAGCTGGGTGAGCTACAGTACATCTCCTGCTCCGCTTATTGATCGACTCCAGACAGTGTACATTCTCCACCGGAAGTCGACTGCAATATCGGGGACAGTTATAAAAAGAAGAAAAAACGTTGACACGGCATCTACAAGTCTTGCAATGGTTCTACGGGCATCCGGGCAACACCTGTCATGTGGTCGATATCATCTGTGACTCTGGCTTTGCGACATCCGTCATCTGTCGAACTTTGCCGCGATGGCTCCCCATTCCTCCTCAGGGCTATCGGATTATTGGATCGCAACCGGCGTCTTCAATCAACCGCCGATGACGTGGAACTGGCCTGCGCTCACGGGCCTGCAGCTGTCCTATTACTGGACTTCTTTACCAGTACGGATGGTGTATCACCCGCGGGTGGTCGTCTGTGGGGTGGTGAGTAACCTACATCTCTCGCTTCGGCGGGGTACGGTGAGACTCACTTCGGTTGGTGAGAAAACCACTTCCTGGACTGCTTTCCACGTGACTCTATCGTTAATCAACTACCGTTCGCTGGATATGGTCTGGTGTACCACCGTTCAATGTGCTTCCGTCGTTCAATGGTTCTACATCCGTGCATTGGTTCTATCGTTGTGGCTGTTTGGTGCTCAATCGAACTAACGTGATGTTGAACTGCGGACTTCGTCAATATCGATCATGAACTTCCATCTATCAATCAAGACAGAAGAGGCTGTGGATAGCCATTGTATGAACGTTTAACTTTCAAAGTGTTCCCCCATGGATAAGACCTCGCCAGTGGTAGGCTCGGAAAGAGGGGGAGGTGATGTTACAGTGTGATTATCGCATATGAAATTGCCGCATGGAGTTGGCCCATTGATTCTCTTCTAATTCGTTTTTTTCATGACAATTGAGTTTTGCCGATATAACACGTGAGGTATAGGGAAAAATCAGTTTTTCGAGCACGCTGATGTTTCACGTGCATGTTGGAAAAAATTTTTGCCATACGATTTCATCACATCAACCTATCTTTCTGATAAGAACATTACCAACGACCAAATCCAGCTTTTTCCTAGTTCGTGGTCTAATCTCAAAGTACTGCGAAACGCTAATGCGTTCTCGTAGATCTCGCGCTGCGCGCGATATATGCACTTTTTAGTACATAAAAACAGGCACCCGAAAAAACTTGTGTTGTACCCTACCCGCCCCGAAAAATCTTCCCCCCTCCCCCCCAAACCGGATTTCCCCCCCCCAAACCGGATTTCCCCCCCCCCAAAATTCCAGGCACACTGTACACTACCCCCCTACCCGCCCCGATTTTTTCCACCTATGTACCCTACCCGCCCCGCAAAAGTAGCCACAGCACTGCTTTCAGGTATTCATCAATTTTGTTATCGCCTGTTTTCATCTCGTGTCCGCCATTGATCACTAATTTTTCGCCTGTCGTTGCCGTTTTTGGTTGGTTTAAAATTTCTCTGGTACGTTTTGTCGTTTGTTCATTCATGATTATCATTATGTTACGTACACTCTATTTTTCAGGTGTTTTCCGGATCTCGTTGTAGGTCTTTGCGTGAGCTTGCTAATAAAATTTGAAATTTGAAAATCATTGTGTGGTCTTTGCGCACAGCAAACAGCAGTGTAGTTCCTGGTCCGGAGGGGGAACAGACGGTACCCCCCTTTTTTTCGGAGGGGGAACAGACGTACCCACCTGGGGGGGAAGGGGGGGAGGGACCCGGAAGGGGGGGGGGGAGGACCCAAATTTGGAGAAAAGTCATTTTTTGAGGTCGAAAATTTGGCTCATTTTTGCCCCTTTTAGGAAAAAAATCTCAATAAAAAGGGTATTTTGGCGATTTTTGACGACATTGACCTAAAAATCACTCATTTTATGCCTAAAAATGCCTATTTTAGGCCAAAATTTGCCTATTTTAGGTAAAAATTGGGGGAGCAGACGTACCCGGAGAGGGAACAGTGGGGCAGGCGTACCATCGAGGGGGAACAGACGTACCCGAGTGGGGGACCCCCCTCCCCCCCAGGAACTACACTGGCAAACAGATAAATCTTGAATCTTGAAAGCTCGGCCCGGCCCGAATTTTTAAGTCAGATTTTGGGACCGTAATTCACCGACCGTTATCTGATTTTTGTCATAATTTTTCTGGACCTATTTTTTGGTGAAAAAATGATTGCTTTCAATAAAAAAGTTATCAGATGGACAACCAAACCAGAGGTCGCAATCGGGCCGTGCCGCGATTTTGGGCTTTTGGCTCGGGCCGGGCCGGGCACCCCGTCCCCGGCCCGAAGCGGCGCTCGTTTGGAATATTCTGCCGTGGCATTTTTTCAAAAAAGTTCACGGCAGATGGCAGAATATTCTATATTCTGCCGTGACTAGTATAGAATATTCTGCCGAAAAAATAAAAATAAAATTTGTCCATATGGGAATACAGAGGGCTTGGTTCTGTGACACTTCAATACACAAAACTCCGCTTTATCATACATTTAGAATATTCTGCCCTCGGCAGACTATTCTAAACTAGGGCATAGCTTACGTTTAGAACATTCTGCCGAATCTTTGATTCGTTTAGAACATTCTGCCGTCGGCATACTGTTCTAAACTAGATTAAAACTTACATTTAGAATGTTCTGCCGAAAGATATTGAACGTTTAAATCATTCTGCCGAACTTATGCACCCTTCACGGCTCCAGAAACGACAATCCACATCTCTTCCTGGCTGGTGCCTAAGCCTAAAAGGAGTGTGTAGCAGTGTTTCATTTAGTTCTTATAAATGTGAGCAAGATTATAATATTAGAGTAGTATAAAGAGAGTAGTATTAAAGTAGTCTAAGCCTAAACGCAAAGGAAAGGGAAGCGATCAAGTGTTTGGCTCTGGCTTCCTTTGCGTTTAGGCTTGGGCTTAGGCACCAGCCAGTGCCCGAGCATAACGAAAAACCGTGGTTTTTAATGAAAAACCACAATTTTTTAATATTTTGGGCAATGTCGTCCGGCCCCGGCCCGACCATGGAAAACCTCGGGCCGGATTGACACCTCTGTGATAGACAAGTACTGATCACTAACTTGCCGAACCCGACAGAAATTTTTGTATTTTTGACAAAAAATCACTGTTCTTTCAGTAAAATAAGACACGGATAAATGAGAGTACAAGCGATTATCCCCCTTCAAAACACAACACTCCCAAAAACATTGCAGCTGGCACTCGAAAAAAATGAGCGTGTCAAAACTGATTCGGTGCCAAAGGAGCTTTCTCAAAGGAAATTGTCCATCTTTTCGTTTCGCATTTGCACAATCGTCGTCTAGCTCGTCAACTGCTCTGGGATCCAAAGCCGATGTCGAGCATGCCGTTCCATCTCCATCAGGAATTCGCAATGCTTCACTTGCACACAATATCATGCTGAATAAAAACAGACAGGTATAGTACTGACATCGGCGTGGCAGGCAAAAGGGACTAAATCTGGAGTGGTGTACGCAGTAGTGTCGTTGAGAAATCGAAACTTTCCCATACCCAGCCCAATTTTCGGGAAATTTCCCATACATACCCCCAAAAATCAAAAATTTTCCATACCAGCGGGTTTCTCCAAAAACTCAAAAATTTCCCATACCCGTGGGTGGGGTTTTTGAAAAAAATGACCCCAAAAATCTTATAGAAGTGCCAAAAATTGGTCTAAAAAGTACTTTTAGAACAGCGTTTTCTTGTGGCAGCAAGCGATTTTTGACGTTTTTGGACAAAAAGTAGTCAATTTTGGTACTTCTCGGGGTCAGAAGACATTTTTTAGGGGGTGCTTGTTCCAAAAGTGAAAAATTTCCCATACCCCTGGCCGATTTCCCATACCCCATACTATACTTGCGGGCCGGAAAAAAAACCGTTTTTTTTCCGGAAAAAAAACCGAAAAAAAACCGTTTTTTTTCCGAGGCCCGGAAAAATACGTTTTTATTTTTCCGGAAATTTTTCCAAGTGGCAACTTTTGGAAAAAAAACGGTTTTTTTTCCAAAAATTTCCGAAATATTTTCAAAGGTTGCGAAATGATGTTGTCAAAACCAATGTAAATCGGTCCTAAACAGTTCAAAATGAGCACTTTTTAATCTCCAAGTGCATTTTTAGCCTGTTTCAGGCCATTTCCCGACAAAATTTTCACCAAAATGGGCGTTTTTGGACCATGGGTATCCTTAAGTACTGGAAAAATATTTGGAAAAAAAACGGTTTTTTTTCCGGAAAAAAAACGGTTTTTTTTCCAAAAATATATTTTGCGGAAAAATACGCAAGTATACCCCATACCAGGGGGGAACCCCAACCATCCCCCCAAACTACACCACTGGGTATACGGCAGGTGCCGCATCCCTTGAGCGTGGAAAAGAGAGTTTTTGCAGGTTTATTTTACTGCACAACAGTGTTGTGGAGGGGGTTCCCCCAATGGTGCCGTTGCCGTACCCGCCCTGACCTGGTACCAATTACGGGTTACGTTGAAAAAGGCCTCATTTTGGCTTTATTTATGAACAGTAGCTCAAGTTAGACTCCACTGTAGAGGATTTATCTGGGGAAATTAAATTTCAATGCACTTAGATTGGAACGAGAAATATTTTGGAAAAGAATAAATCGCGCAATCCACAAGTATAGGTGTAAACTGAGCTTTGTAAAACAATAAGGCATTAACATCTGTTTGTGCTTGTGGGTACCATCCCAGTCGAGGATTTGTTTCTGTGTTCGTGGGCTCTATTTTCTCACTCGGCCCAGCTTAGAGGTTATTGGGAGGGAGGTCCATTTTGGAGGGTACTTGTTCCGACAATGCAGTAGTTCCTCTGGAGGGGGGAGTGGGCAGGGTAATACTTGGGGTCCTCAACCCCAAGGAACAACTATCTATCTATAGTCAACCCAGAATTTCCCACCCTTGGTCCACCACCAAAATCAGCATATTTTTACGAATTAAAAAGGACATCAAATTTCATCGACTTTTAAGCGAGGATTTCATCGGCGGATTTTTAAGCGAGGATATCTATTGGTCGCACAATGACCAAGGGTGGGAAATCAATTAAGGATCAAATCAATCCTGATTTTCACATTCAGTCACTCTTACCACAGTGGTATTTGTGTTTCTCGCAAAATGAAATGAACGAGCATCATAATAATTGAACAATGTTTGACAATTGTCGGGGTCGGGGCCCTGTCGTTTGTTTCATTGTGGGGGACCGGCTAGGGTCGTCTCGTGGTCGTGACGTGAGGGTAACAAGAATTAAGTACTCGTTTCAATGTCGAAAATGAAATCCAAACAGAACCCATTTTTCATCTATTTTAGTCCGGCAGATCGAAATGTGCGTATCCAAGCGTCGACGGAGACTCACAGACGACAACTGATCATCTTCGACAACTATGCTCGAGCGTAGAGGCCGATTTGGTTGGTGCAAACAGCTCGACGACAATACGTAACGCGTGCCACAGATGGCTTTCACATTCAGGTTATTTTTACATTCTTGTTCTTTATGTAGCTGAGGTTATTTTATTTGGTTGTTTTACTTTCACGATTCACGCACAATTGTGTGTGATTTATGTTGATTTTGAAGTTTGATCGAAATGTTGCAGGGACAGACAGCAATCTTCCGCCGGCACTGCAACGTGCGCGTGTTGCTGAATTGTTCGGAGAACGCTGTTTCTCCGATTTCGTCCGATTCCTATCCCACGACTTAGTTTGTGCTCAGATATTGTCCCGATATGGCCATGAACTGGGTGAACAATCCACGTCGATGCCAACATTGTGTCTTTTTGACAATGCGCTGTAAGTTGCGTTCATCCGCTTGTTGAGTTCACAAAACAACGTAAAGAAGAGAAATGGAGCCTTCATTTTATTACAGTGGTCAAGACCTGTCGTGTCCGAAAACTACGGTTATCGAAAGTTCTGCAAACAATTCATGCTTGTTGAATGGACTCAAATATTTCTTGTCGGATTCGAACAACAATTCCAACCAATTCTTGGTTCTGGCGAGATCTACCGAACAACAACAATCACATCTCGATTTTTACGTGGTCGACAGATCAACACTACACTCGAAGCATATTGAATTGAACCACTCTGTATCACAGGAAGATAATTTCGATTTAACCCAATCCAAATGTAAATGTAATTCACAACTTTCCCTCAACATTTGAAGGAACAGACGTTTCAATGTCAAACATCTATTTTTTCAGTGAGCAGCGTTCGTTTCGCGGATGTGAACCTACCAGTATCATGTAGATTGGGCGATCGCGGTTCAGGATATTTGACGGCTGTAAATACACTCTCATCCAATCATTATCTATTCGGTGCTGCTGTGCTTGGGTCGATGAGAAACGTTATTGGTTGGCAAAACTGAACTTCCTGCCATCTGTTTGGAAAATTTGCGTTGAATAATGACAAAAACTTCATTCGTTTTGCTCTTTGCATGTCTATATGTTGCAAGTGTAACGTTTCAGATGCTCTAACTCAAGACGAACATGCGCTGATTGATGCGTCAGACGCAACTATAAATGTTCTGTTGGATCTGAAAGCGGTGAGTTTGTGCGTAATAGTCTGCTATTTTTTTGTTGAAAATGATAGGCTCTGAAAGTCTGTTTTTTAGGAACGTCTTACACGTCTCGCATTGATGACATACGCGCTTGAATCCGTGGTGTATTACGTAGCTGCCTCCCAGTCATCGATCACAGATGCTAAACTCGATAATCTCATTATTTTGGTGCGTTACTGAGTTTGTTTGCAATTATATTCAAAGTTTGAAGGAAATTAGTCAAGACGCGGTTCACAACAACATTGTAAAGTGTTTTATTTGCAGAAGCTCGCAACCAATGTGCTACAATTTGGTGCTTTCACTGCTTCGATTGCATTTGGCCTGACAAGGCCCGAATTCACAAGGCAGTTGTTGGACTCGAGCGTTCTTTCCAGTTGGATGGTTTGTTATAATTCTTGTTATGAAACTATTTTGTTTAGATTTTTTTATTATTTTTTGCTCTGTGTTCAGCTTGACCAAGACACGATTGCAAAATGGATAGCAATGTCCGGTTTGACAACGTTCGCGCGTGCAAATGCCGAGAATCTTTCGTGAGTTCTAGCTTTTTAAAATTTATCAACGGGATTTAAATCTCCGACTTTTAGGTGCCAAAAAGACATTCTGGCACCTAAATTAGGGCGAAAACCGCCAAAAAGGTATAAATTCTGCGTGTCACTGGCACTGAACTAAAAAAATCTAGGTGCCAAATTTAAATTTTTAGGTCACATGGCACCTAAATTTAGTAAAAAAAAACACTGGCCAGAATAAGCAAACCGCGCATTGCATCCATCCTTTTGTGAAATTACTTGCTTTTTGATATATTATGTCACCGAACACTGGCACTTCTTATTGTTCTTTGCAGAGCGATGCGCAACATCTACCACATGCCACACGAGCACGCACAGTTGAACAAGTGGATCAACAAAACGTTGGGTTATGATCATTTGGGCCCGAAAACTAAAATCAAATACCGAAACCCGAAATGCAAACTTGCCGAAGATTTTCATAAAAATTTGAAGGTTATTTTGAATTTGAGTACTTTTCTTGGCTCTTCTTTCAGTGCGTACTATTTCAGAAACAAGCGATTGACATTGAGCTTTGTCTAAATCAGCTCGAAGCAGCGCTGATCCGATTGTTGGGGAAATTTGGCAAAGTTAGATTTCTAAATTAGTTTTGTGGCAATCGTGGTGCCTGGTCATGCACCCATTTGTCAAAGGATATCGAAGACCAGCAACGCGTACTGCGACGCATCGCCAACATCACCACCGATTTGTACATTGCGCATGTGGTGTGTGCACGAGCCACTCAATCACACACACTGAGACAAGATGCACAATCGCAGGTGGAATTGGATTGGGCAAGTCTGATAGCGGATGAGGCAACCACGCGTGTCAAACGTGAATTAGTGGCCATTCTTGATAAGGGTGCGTGGGCCTTTTTTATGTGACTTGTTGACCAAATAGATGTGCGTTCGTCACGCTGGCCACAAGGAAAAGACAAGATCCTGTGTTTTTGTGTTGCAGAACGAATTTCGCATCAAAACGATCAACTGCGTGAGAAAGTGGCCGTATTCGTTTCCAGTCACAATGGGTACGCAATTGATTCGCCTCTGAACAGGATGTGGTAGACATGCGATGCTGATCAGCAATCAATTCCGCCTATTTTTCACCAATTTACACCGGAAAAATGGCTTTTGACCTGAATTGCTGAAATATGTTGTGTGCTTTATTTATGCTGATGTATACTTGCGTATTTTTCCGCAAAATATATTTTTGGAAAAAAAACCGTTTTTTTTCCGGAAAAAAAACCGTTTTTTTTCCAAATATTTTTCCAGTACTTAAGGATACCCATGGTCCAAAAACGCCTATTTTGGAGAAAATTTTGTCGGGAAATGGCCTGAAGCATGCTAAAAATGCACTTGAAGATTAAAAAGTGCTCATTTTGAACTGTTTAGCACCGATTTACATTAGTTTTGACAACATCCTTTCGTAACCCTTGAAAATATTTCGGAAATTTTTGGAAAAAAAACCGTTTTTTTCCAAAAGTTGCCACTTGGAAAAATTTCCGGAAAAATAAAAACGTATTTTTCCGGGCCTCGGAAAAAAAACGGTTTTTTTTTCGGTTTTTTTTCCGAAAAAAAACGGTTTTTTTTCCGGCCCGCAAGTATATGCTGATGGAGCTCTCGCTGTTTTTCTATGACTGGCCCAGTGTGTGCACGTTAGTATGTGTGTGTCGGAATTTCGCAGCGTGCATCATTTTACATGTTGAATCTGGTTCTGAGATGTGTGCCTTCTAGTCTTGATGTTATAAAAGTGTAAAAATGTATAAAGATATCTGACACAAACGATTTATCTTCATTCCTGTTTTGTGCATGTTGGTGCCCCTGCTACCGAAATTCCTCCGGTGCGGAGAATTTCTCTTTCTTTGCGTGGAAATCCATTTCGCTTCTGCTGATCAGATGCTTCGGTTCAATTGCAGTTGTGGGTCTTGTTTCGTGTGTGTATGTCGCTCTTATTTTAATCTTTGTTCTGATCATGCGATTTCAGTGTTTCAACGTCAGAATTTCACCAAAAAGGGCGTTGTGAAAGTGACAACAAGATGGACCCATGGGTAGTGCCCCCAGCGTCATTGGCGGACCCAAATGCCGCCGTCTTTCCCCCACCAGCAGTGTCGAATCCGGGCATGGTGCCAGCTGTACAGACGATTGCACCGGCATCAATTGATCCACTGTTGCAACAATTAGCTGCCAATATCACAAACATTCCAAATGATCAATTGCAAACGCTGGTCTTGCAGGAGTTGCAACGCCCAATGAACCCCAGTACCAGCGTGAGTGGGTTTTCGGATCATTTTGCGTGTGGAGTGCAGGTGGTCTCATTTTAGCTACATTCTTCAGACTCAGCCCTCCACATCAACCAGTATTGCCCCAGCAGTTGTTGACCAGCCTCCTTTGACGGAATTGTTGGGCGAACACGTTCGTCAGGCCAATATTTCCGTTTGGGAACAAGGGGTTCGTTGGTATTTTATTTTTCTCTGCTGTCGTGCTCGTGTTTCTGGAAAGTGGCGCACGCAGCCGAAGTTTGGGGAGGCGCACTTTTCATACAAAATTCACTTGTTGGATATAAGTAATGTTCCCCAAATTTTCAAGCAAGACTTCCTCTGCGCCCCCTGCGTACGCCCCTGTCTCTTATTCAGCGTAGTAGCTGCGGGGAAGTGTAGGTATCTTGCAACCATCCCGGAGGGTACCTTGCAACCATCAATTTATGGTTTTCGGTGCCTTGCAACTATTTGCCTGCCACAACACTGCCCTTATTGCCTTCCTTGCAGAAGTCCCCATTCGGCGACGATGTGTCGGTCCCTCCGCCAGTCATCGGCCACATGCCATCACCACCACGTCGGTCACAAGATCGCAGATATCGGTCACGGTCGAGGTCGAGATCACGACGCAGGTCACGATCCAGGTCTGGCTCACGGAGTCGGGGATGGAGGCGACGCAGGTGAGCAACTGGAATAGGTTGTAAAGAAAAAAAGCTGAAAAATAACGGCCGCTGTGCACTTGGGGGTGATCAGGCCTGTGTTATCTTGAGGAATGCGAGAGCATTGTGTAACTGTTGTCTTTAGCAAATTATTGAAAAAATTAATTTAGAGTCCTTTGACCAGCGTTAAAATTATTTCTGTTCCTCTCTCTAACAGACATTTTCAAATCAAGTGTCACGTGATCAAAGCTTGAACCAAAAACACGACCAAACCAACCAATGTAAACAACCTCTCATTACAGGTCGCGTTCCCGCAGTCGATCGCGCAGTCCCGCCCGTCGTCGGCGTCGGTCTCGATCCCGGTCCCGAGGTTCTCGTTATCGACGTCGATCGCGAACACGGTCACCACCGAGACGTCGCCGTTCGAGATCGAGAAGTCGGTCACCTCGACACATTGCGGGCGGGCGGAGGACAAGTCCGATGTATAGGACTGACGAACAACATACGGATAATTGGCGACAGATGCGAGAGTTGAGGTGGGCGGTCGTTGAATCGAGTGCCGGCCCAATCGTGTCGTAGAATCGGTCTTACCCGGGTCACATGGCTTTCTGTGCTAAGAATACGCAGAGACTTCCTGTTGGTCAGACTGAATCGGTGGCGCCGGTGAACCCCGAGATAACTGAATTTAAAAAAGCCGCGTAAGACCTATCCAATCAGATCACCAAGTTTGTTTCCGATTCCGAACACGTGTGTTTTCTACGAATTGTTTTTTTCTGTTAGTTTTGTATGTTTTTGCAGCCAAGCGCACCGCGAGCGTCTTGACACGAGCATTCAGTCACAGTCTTCCGACAACACCACCAGTTCAGCAGCGGTTAACCACGAAATGAGTGACATCAAACCAGACAAGATCATATTGGATCAAACAATGAACAAGGCGAAGAAGAAGAACAAGGAAGTGATCAGAATGGATCTGTTGGACGATGAGGGATTGAATGATGAGAATCGAATGACCGATGAGCCTGAGTCGGCGATCGCTCAACCAGCAAGTACAGTAGCTGTTGTGGGTGGTGGAAGTGACCATGAGCATTGTCAAGATGATGAAGATTGTCAAGCCATCGCCGCCCCTTTGGCTGAGATTGCTGAGCCGAACGCTGGTGTTGTGGTGAATGAAACGCTGGAATCGGTGGATATGGAGGTGAAACAGTGAATTGAATTCTGGTTGATTTGTGCTGCAATCTTGTCAGTAACATGTGTTTACGTGCCGCCACATGAACTTGACTACTTTTACTTGATGTAAATATGTACTCTGTTTTTCAGGTTGAGGAAGACGCTGACAATTACATCGGCACGACAGCGGAGGAGGACGAGTACAACACGGCTTTGATGATGGATCAATACGAGGAGCCATTGATGCTCGACGTGCCTCCTGATGAACCCATCGAAATTGCACCGCCGTCCGGTTGGTGGACTGTTGTTTGAAAAATTGTGTTTGTTCAACCTTTCGTCTTATTGTAGACGCTGAACTTTTGAAAATTGAGCTTAGGTCTGGATGTTTTGGGTTCGATTGTTTTGTACCAACATCATTTGTGATTCGATTGAACTGCCCATCATGAATGAAGCGTAACTGACAGCACGTATAACAAATTACATGATTGAAAGTGAATTTTCAAATGTGATTATGAGAATCTTCTAATTCGTTTTCCCCAGTTAGTTCAATGTACCGGGACTGGGAATCAATAAAGGAGTAGGAACTGAAAAATAGCTGCAGATTAACAAAGTTGATGGAAATATTTTTATTACAGGCGAACCATCGCCGGCGAGCGAACCTGACCGTCCAGTTGACGACGTCAGAGCACAAGATTCGGATTCGGAAAATGCGGGTGTGTGTAGTATGGTTTATCTTTCATCTCTTTTATCTATGGTTTTTATTCAAGACTATTTCATTGGTACAATCGCATCAATATTGAATGCTGATGCAGGTATCCCTAATATACCGAAACGGTATGAAGAATTGCTCAATCGACAGACGGCGCCAAGCCGATCACGACCGGGCGTCAAGTTCAAAGGTAAATTCACAGCATTCATGCTTTTCGTTGTGCTAATTTCAAAAAATGCAACTAAATTATTGAGATAGAAATGTGCATCCAGCTTCGCGATACATGCGCGTCGACCTGTGTCCCACGGAACACCCCTTGTTGGAGTATCCATGGCTGTCAGAACGTCGCAAATACGTATCGATTCTGCTCAATCCACCCGATGTCAGGCTGACGCGTCTCACACACAAACAAATCAGGAAGTTCACGGGCGAAAGGGCCGAGTCGGACTTGGATGACACGTCGGAGTCGAGTGCGAATGAGGTCCGTGGCAAGGGCTTTTGGGCCGTTTCCACTTGGTCATCAAAATCTGGTGCATTCGCACTAGCGATGTCCTTGTTGTTGTGCCCCGCCCGTCCGTGAAGCTTCACGCCGGATGGTCGTCTGGAGCCAGGCCCTCATCATGTAGGGATACTACATTGCGCGCGCTACGTTTTGTCGAAACCGACATGATAATACATTAGCAAAACCAAGATGTTGCTTTCTTCAGTCTGACAACGAATGTCTGGTGCCACGTCGTGCGTCGAATCAAACACACAATCGCAGTGACGACAGTGAATCGATAATGGCTGACAATGACGATGACGTGGCATCGACATCAAGTGGACATCGCACACCGTCCATTGCACATGTGTCAAACACGATGGACAGACGCAAACAACACGCTTGGCGAAGGACAAGGGAGTCGGTGCGTGTCACTCTGAGGGAGAGTGTTTATCTCTCACTTCGTTGGTGTGTGGCGTGCCTGTGTCTGGCTTGGAAATATTTCAACGTTTCGCCAACTAAGACCAGGTCCACAAGCCGGTTTACCTATGCCAAAGCGTACACCAATACCCATACTTTGCATCGCGTTTTTTATTTTTATAGCGAATCAGACGATTGTTTTTTTGTAAGTTAATATGGTACTGCATCGGCACTGCAAGTATCAGCCGCAGCAGACTGATCAAACAGTCAAAAAATAGGTGTAGTTTTAAGTATATTCGGGGTTGGATTAAATTTTTTTATCATTGAACTTTTCTTTTAAAAAGCTTTCTAAATTTTCCCTTTTTTATTCCGTACCACCAAAAAAAATAGTTTCTTGAACAATGAAGTTGCGGAAATCATGTTTGTCAGGTGTGTTTTGAAGGTCACAAAAGAGAAATTTCCCACTGATTTGCATGTTTGCGTCGACCAGTTGCGATGTAATCCCTTCGGTCGTGACTGACAACCTCCAAGGGCAAATATAGCAAAAAGAAAGGCCAGCCTCCTGTTTGTGAATTTCGGAATGAATTTGAAGAGAGATAGAGACTTACAACACACTCATTTCCTGTCACAAAGACAACAAATGACTAATCCACGACAACTGCAAACAGGCGATCAACGTCATACGAACGTCTTTTGATAGCTTGCGGCACGCTCACTGACTGCACAGTATACGGTACCTATGGAGTGTCCTACATCATACATGTGTCGGTTGTTGGGATGTCTGCGAACTGTATGAGTCTATCCCAACGCCATTTTAAAGTGAAATATAAGCGCCGCAGGCGATTTTTTGAGAATAACGAGCAATAAAAGGCATAACACCTTGCCATTTTACCTTAAAGGGTGGGAAACTGACGAAAAAAGTGGGCTTACTTTCTAAAATTTTAAAATGAAATAGTGGTCTACTTTCTTTTTAAAAAAATTTTTACGAAAACATTTTTAGTTTTTTGGGGTGGATAATTGGCTTCTGTGGACTGGGCCCTGGTATATTTTGCGGTGATCTGCTTCTTTTTTGTGCAATACTTATGACCTTAAAGGGCTCGGGACACAACCGAAGGAAGGGTAGCAGAGCGCAGTGTTATGCATCGTTGGAAAGCACTGCGACAACATATGTCACGCACAAATGTTAAGCTCCTGAGAGATTCGCTATCTCTTGGTAGAGCGACTTTTCGTTCCAGAAAAAAGTGAATTTTTTCACAACTTGAAACAACCGGTGCAGAAACCCCAAATGAGTTGAAAGTCAAGTAACACGTGGATAGAATTACAACAGCTTGTGGATAACTTATCATGAGAACATCAGTCGCTCAAAGCATTGCTTCACTCGGTGAGGGTGCGAAATGTTCCAAAAATCGGCCACATTTTTCGAAAACACAAGTTTGTCTCTAAATTTTGAGGCCGCGCTTTGTGTTGCAGAAATAAAAATGCAATAGAAAAATAGCGCATTTTCGAAAGTACCAGAAAATAAGGTTTTTAAATTTGGAAACACTTAGATAGCGCCGTGACAGGCCGAAAAAGACCTAAAAATTGCCACTAAACTGCATAGTTGCATTCATTGACGGAAATGAGATGTAAATAAGCCACGTATTGCATTGCATTGGAAGCGAGAAAGTCAGATAAACGCACAGTCCAACAATCTAGATGAGTTTCAAGACTTCAAACCCCATGGTCCGGCTGCTGCAGCCATGCCAGCCTGAATAAGATATTTGGCTATAAGTCGTTACCGTTAAAGATTATTGCGCATTTGATGGCATCAAACGATGTAGCTTTAACGTAGCTATCAAACGATATATAACATGTCCATACTATCTCTTACTATGGACAAGAAACGGTTAAAATTCCGAAACCGCACACGGTGACGTGACGGTTCATTCCAGAATCGTCAAAAAAGCAATTTCTTAACCTCTGCGCTTAAGCGTAAGAATTTATTGGGGCTTGTTATATATCATTCGAAAGCTACTCCAGAGATACATTGTTTGGTGCTGTCACGTTTACAATAGCTGTTAACCATAAGCATTTATAGCTGAATATCATATTCAGGTTAGTATGGCTGCCCCGAGAGATCTGTAGACCTTGGGGTCTTCGGACCTTGATAGGTTGTTAAACCAGACGTTTCTCTCATTTTTTCGTTTCGAATCCGATACAATCTGCGACTTTTATGTGTCACAATTCTTGCGATGAATCTAGCCACCTAATTTAGCGGCAATTTAATAGATTTTTAGGCCTGTCACGGAGCTAGCCATGAGTTAAAAAATTTAAAGACCTTATTTTCTGGTACTTTCGACGATGCTCTATTTCCCCATTGCATTCTTATTTCCGCAGCGCTAAGCGTGGATTCAAAATTTAGGGACAAACTTTTGTTCTCGAAAAATAAGGCCGATTTTTGGAACGTTTCGCACCCTCACCGTGTGAAGCAATGCTTTGAGCGACTGAAGTTGTGATGGTAAGCTATTCAGAGGCTGTTGTAATCCTATCCACGTGTTACTTGACCTTCAACTCATTTGGGGTTTCTGCACCGGTCGTTCCAATTTGTGCAAAAATTCACTTTTTTCTGGAACGAAAAGTCGCTCTACCAAGAGATAGTGAATCTCCAAGGAGCTTAAAATTTGTGCGTGACATAGGCTGTCGGAATGCTTTCCAACGGTATGTAACAATAGGTCCTGCTACCCTTCCTTCGGTTATGTCCCGAGCCCTTTAAATTATTTTCAGGAGCCCGACAAACCAACAGCCGAAGTTGAAAGTCAGCTGAAATTAATGAGCACGTGGGGTCAGAAGGCGCCACCGGCGATTCGAATCAAGAAGAAGAGCAACATGGAGATTCTGCAGCATCCCAGCACTGCGCAGGTACAAACGCACAATTGAAAGATCAATGCGTCTGGAATAAATTTGGTGATGGGACAGAATAGAATCTGCTTTGTCCATAGTTTTTTAGACACCTTTTCAGGTAACCGAAAATTTGAGAAATGCACCTAAAAATTGAAGGGCCAGATTTTGGACAAATTGTTACCTTGGTATGATCATCCGCCGTTTCCTGGCCCTAACGCGTAAACACTTGCAAAAAGAAAATTTGTAAAAAATCGAGGGGCTAGGTACAAACTGCACGTGGTAAAGTTTTAAAAAACCGTGCACGTGGCCAAAAAACCGATCCAATTTGATCATCAAAGACCGGTACACCGGAATCCTGGTTTCTGATGTGGAAAATCTGCTCAAGATGTTTTAAAATCCGTTGTCGTTTCCAGCCCAAACCGGCGCCAAAGGCCTGGTACGATGACGGCCCGGGTCTGCCCGATCTGCCTGATGTAGCAGTGCCGTCCAAACGATTCTCCACATCAATTCCGTCCCTATTTGCGCCCGCTTCGTCTAGATTCGATAAAAATCGAGCACAACAGAAAAAGTCGCCCCTTTTGGCTGAGAAAACGATTAACGACGATAGCAACAATGATGTTTTGCTGGACATTGCTGATGGTATGCCGCCGACATTTCATATTTTTATTTCTGACTTTGTTTTTCTCCATTCAATCTGGTTCATTTCAATCTGATTTGCAGAAACCAACAGTCAGTACATAGAGTCACGGTTTGGCAGCACTTGGCGATCGGTGGATGGGCAACAACAACGAGGCACTCCCCAACCAACCCCGACAACCGTGACAACATCGTTTGGCACTTACATACCGCCGTCGACTGTCAGAACGTTGGGCTTTTTCGTTTTGTGGTTGCTTTATTTTTGAGTGTTATCTATTGTGGTTGTGCGTAAGACTTTTTTGCACAATTGTCTGACAATCTACGCAACTCGAGCATTTGTTTTTTTGAGGTCACGGGACCAAGTGGTGCTTTCGCACTGACGATGACCTAGTGCACCGCCTGTTTGTAAAAACGGGTCGACACTGGCGATTAAAAACGCGGCTTATATGCTGTAGCACATTACAGTCGTACACCAGCGAATGCGTCAATGAGCGACAAGTACGTGTCCCCCCTGGATCGTCGTGACCAGCAATCGAGCACACGCGCACAACCCACCTATTCACGACCATTCCGTCCGGCACTTATCGATCGACCGCCACCCACCAGCACGCCGACCACTGGCGAAGCACAACAACAACCCAGATTCACCACTGGTGGAATGAATAGAGCACCGTTGCTCGGTGAGTCTTGGGATTGGGATTTGTGGTTTGTTTTTTTTTGTATACTTTTAATCAGTTGAGTTTTTGTTCACTGCGATTACACTTCACAGAAATCCCAATGTAGAAGTGGAGTTGTAATTACACTGTTGTCGGGCAGATCGGCGAACCCGTGCGCTAATAGAAATTCATAAAATACGGGTTTACAATTGAGAGTGCAGACTTGTGTTGCTGATGGGATGACAAAAATCATTCAATGCAATAATGCATTATTTTGTCATCAGTTTATCGCCATACGCCATTGCAGCACAAAGCCATACGCCGACGGACAGCACCACGCCAGCACTGCTGCCCACTCCACCGCACACATCAAGGGAGTTATTGATTCAACAACAGAGCTCAATGATGCAATCTGGTCATATTCCCGGTCTTGGCCCGGGTCAACGCACATTGTTGGGCGATACGCCTGTCAAGGATCAACTCGATGCACAACTGCAGCAGGCCCGAGCGCTGGTGGGTTGTGTGGGTAGGCTGAACAATAGCAAGCAGAATTTCTGTAATTGATGATAACAGTTTTTTTACTTTGAGCTTTATACTTGATCACCTGTACGTATCGTCTTTGAAGACGAGCACAGTGACTTTGTTCTGCTTACCTCTTCACTTGAGCAACTTTCATGGCAGGGCTTCCAGTCGCAGTGCTTGCCGGTCGAATTGGGAGTCATTTTTCACTGTATCATAAATCGGATCAAACATTTTTCAGCTGTCGGGATCGGCAGCAACGCCAACCGATCCCCCCTTGGTCGAACCATCGCCACAAACATCACGACAGCCAATCATCGATCCGTTGGAATATGTGGAACGATTGAGCAATGACGGAGACGATATGATAGCTGAATGTGCGTCTGTCATTGTTTATGGTCAAATCAAAAACCGACGCAAAGTTGAGTGCATGTAGTACACACGCCTTGCTTCCATTTTCAGCACAATTCAATCTGGCAGCCGCGTATTTCATTCACGGCGCTCAAAACGAAGAGATTCCTGATGCACGCATTGAACAACCGGAACGTTCCCTTTTGCCACTGCCAAAAATACATACGCCAACTAGTGAACCACCGCCGAGCACAACACAGGGCATTATTGGTGCGTTTCATTGGTTATTTTTGAAAATGAGACAGTTCTGGAAATTAGTTTGTTATTTATTTTGCGGTTCAGTTTTATCATAATTTTGAAACATTTTGCCTGTGCCCGGCTGTGTCGCTAGCACATTGCTCAAGCATCCGTCACCTCACTTGCTGCTTCACTTGCTCTCATTGCATGGCCTTTCTGCAGCTAATGCCGCATGTTTGTTAGTTAGTTGATTGTAGTGGCATTTCTTAACAGATTTGGCATTTGCACTGTTGGGCAAGATTCGACCGATTGACCAGCCGTTGCACAATGACGCACTGCGTGTCGGTGCTGCTGCCCTCGGTTAGTGGACACGCGAACAAATCGGACGAAGTTTTGGTGACAATCGAAACATCCGTTTCAAATATTTGGCAACATACCATTGTGGTGGGGGCGTGGCCGTTACGATCACATCTGCTTAAATTAAACGAGCTTATTTGCTCTTTCCACACCTTCATTTATCATTTATATAACCACGTTTTTAGTTGACGATTCTCTGTCGATTTTTTCTTTCTGCTTCTTTTGCTCGGATGTTCAGCTTTGCATGTTGCTTATGTTGTTGCACGCTTGCTTCTATCCACCGAACCCTTGTTTTAGACTGGTCTAGCCCTTGTTTTTCAAGTGTTGGTTTACATTTCTGATATTATTGACGCAATGGGCGGTTGAAGTTTCCTGAACTCGAAGTGCTGTTGACTTGTGTCGGTCTCCTCTTTAGTCAATGAGCGGGTCCATAATGCGCATCGTAGCGCCCCCGCGATGTTCCTATTTTCCATCATCAATCGTTTTGTTGGGCTAAGGTGTCATCGAAGGTTTCCGGTGGCTGGGGTGCCCGATTCAACGTCAAACGAAAGGTCATTGCATTGCCATTCAGGAGAATATAAAGGTTTACGACAAATTCAAGCAATAAAATGATCAGACCCTCATATGTTTCAGACCCATCATATATGCCACGGTCATCGACGAGTGGCGCAATGGACATGTCAATGTCACCATCTGATGCGGCACCACCATTGCCACCTGATACGCCCGTACTCCCACCACCGCCGCCCCCACCACAGGTGCGCGCGGGGTAACAGTTCGTTTGACCAGGCCTAAAGATTGAACATACGTTCACTACATGCCGTCTTTTTTTTTGCTCAAAGCTCCACTTTGGGCGTGTTATAATCATGTTCGTCCTGTGACGTTCTCATCCCTATGGTGTCGTTGGTCCAGTGGTATGGGGTATGAGAAATCGGCCGGGAGTATGGGGCATGGGAAATTTTCCACTTTTGGAACAAGCACCCCTAACAAATGACTTTTTGACCACGAGAAGCACCAGCATTGACCATTTTCCCCTAAAAATATCACAAAAATCGCTTGCTACCGCGGGAAAACGCTTTTGAAGCACTTTTATATCAATTCTTAGCACTTTTGAAGATTTTGGGGGCATGTACGGGAAATTTCCCGAACATTCGGCTGGGTATGGAAAAATTTCGATTTCTCAACGACACCATTGTCTCATCCCGACAACGAATGAATAAAAGTTCTAATTCGTCTTTATATTATTCACAACAACATTACTTTTATTGTCGCCCGCTGCGCCGTTTCCAGTTGCCCGCCACTGCCCCACCACCGCCTCCACCGTCAAGGGGCAACATCTCAAGGCAATCCGACCATCTGTCACGAGAATACGAGGCGTTCTGCAGTGAGATAGGTGCGCCGAGTGAGCCCGGCCATTCACAGTCACAATCTGCTGCTGCCTCGCACAATGCACCCGACGCACCTGTGCCAATCGCCATTGTACAACGCGTGCAGGCCGTCATGAAAATACTGCTCGAGGTTCACGTTTCATCTTTTTTATTTTCTCATTTTTTTGCGTGTGTTTTTACCAAAATTTGTCGGCTTTAGTTTTTTTAATTGCTATTTCTGATTTGTGCTCTTGCTTTTGGCCTCGTCGTCAGTGACATGACCAGGCTTCAAGTTTAAAAGTTCTGACAGTTTATTGGGGAACCAAACTAAGTCGGGGTGAAGATTTTTCTTGCTTTTCCCACTTTTGAAGATTATTCATTTCGAGCAAATACAAAAGGTTTGTGGCTCAAAATTTTTGGTGTTTAGAACTGGTGGGCGTTTTAAGTTTTTGTGTTTTGAATAATTTTTATTATTGGCGGGAGCTCCGACCTATACCTAGTTACGTCACTGGCTAAGGCTACCGTTCCATCGAATAAGATTTGGCTGGAAAAGGTTTGCTTTGTGCTTCAAATTCTTTCATTCATTTTATATCGAAATGCTGAGGAGTTGAAACATGAAAAACAAGCTTTGATCTTGCAGGACCGTTCGTCAGTGCTGCGTCGTGATGCCGAGCGCCGTGACAAAGCACTCCAATTGGCACCATTGCTCGATCAAATGGTGATGTTGGTGGAACTGCAGCCCGATCAGGTCACCAACGATATAATGACGCCGATTCTGAATTTTGTGCTCGAATGCGCCCAACTGAGTGGCGTGTCCGTTTGATGTTTCATCTGTTAATACATGCAAGCACCTTTGATTGATCAAAATCTGTGACCCCGTTTGCATTCTTATGCGAACACTAACACAACCGTCATAAAACAATACACCTATGTATATTTCTACTGTGGCTTGCGTTTGCTGTTTCATTAGTTTCCGTCGGTCTAGTGCTCATGTTTTTTGGATTTATTGTTGTATAATTCATAATCGTCATCAAACTTTTACCATTCAGTTAGGTGGCAGAGTCGCCGTTAATGCAGTGGTGAAAAAGTGGTCAAATGATGACTGTGTATCAATGTGTGATATTGATACGAGGGTCACGTGATTCGCACTTTTAACAACTGTGCTGGCTTTTTTTCAGTCCGCAGTTGGTTCATAAAATGAATAACACAATGTGCAAATTGAAATAAAACGTAAAGACAGATTTCCGATCAAAATAATTTTATCAAAAGTGGTGACTTCATGGAAGTCATTTTCCGTGATTTCCAACTTTTGACAGTTGCGGGACGTTACAACTCCCGAAAATTTTCTTGTCAAAGCTGTTTCGCGGCAAAGTGCTGCAGCAGAATGGAACAAGGGATATGAAATGGACAGATTCTCAAAACCGTTGTGCATCATTGTGTCAATGTTCATGCAGTATAATATGAACGTGTTCCCTCGTGGTACCGTTCGGTTACAGAAAATCCACGTACCGAGCATGTTTAGTTGATTGCGCACACCATCCGCTCAGGCTCGCCGTACCTTGGGGTGATTTGCAGAAGAGACTGCAAACAACATAAAATTCAAAGTGAAAATCCCTGAGTTCCAAACGCCTCTTGAAGTGTTGAGACTCCGACCAAGTCGCCATATGCGTCTGATGGAGCACAATAGTATCGATTTCTAATCGAAATTGTTGTCCTCAAGTTTCATTAACAACGGTGCTCAAAGACGGTTCCATTGTCGTGGCCGACTCCATGATATTTTTGGCTGCTTGTAACCAGCGCTTTTTACTTCCTATTCTTCAATTTGCACATCGTTTTAACCATAATAAATCCCATTCTTTTTCAGATGCGTTGAGATGTACAATACATGCATTTTATTTTGAGCTCTAAGTTTCTTTCTGTGGTCATTCATTTCAGAGTGTTGGTCATCTGAATTCAATTGTGCACTGCTATATTTTGGGATAAAATTACTGTCGAAGGATCACCCCAACAAACAATCACATTACTCGTCGTTCACTTACGCGGTTGACAACAAACAACCCTGAATATGCGACACTGCATCATATTTTAATTAACAGGGATGAATGAATCATTGCTGAAGTTATTGTTGCTTGATTTACCATGTTGTTACGCTATTTGCAGTTTGTGATGCCGTTTTCTTGTTTCAACTCTTTCAGTTTCTTTTACCAGCTCGCTATGTCCAGACGAGTTCCATTGCTCGGAGGAGATGCGCCGAAAGTACGTATCTGATATCAATATTTCATTGAAAGGATTGAAAACAATATCTAAAATACGAGTTCGGGGGGTGAACTCTGTCACCTAGCACCTGAAATTAAGTTATGTTTTTATTGGTGCTCATGCCATTTCTCAGCCGCCAATCCACCTTCGGTTTGATGTATCTAAAGGTCCCCTGTTGCTTTTGTCCTCATCGGAGCTAGATTAATGCTAAGCGGCATATGGTTCATTCCCTATATTGCGGGAGCGGAAATTTTCGCGTCGCACAACTTGGACCCTCTCCCCTCCTCTCCTACCCCTTCTCCCCACTTCTCTCACAAACCACCACACCTCACACCCTTCCATTTACACCAAACAGAAACAAGAAAAACTACAACAAAATACAAAAAATACAAACTAAAAAACAAACAAAAAATAATTAAAAAAACCAAACAAAAAACGAAGCAAAATTATATTTTTCAAACTTGCTTGTCTCCTTCCCTACCCACCACTTTCACCACTTTCACCACCTTCCCCACACTTCACTTAAAATACCAGAAACTTTTATTTATTAACAATTTTTTCATTTTTTTTTTTTTTATCCAACCAAACAACACCCAACACAAAAAGAAGCCATAAACAATTTTAACACCACAACTGTTGACGAAATTACTTCTCGGAAGCACTCTTTCCATCCAAAGTCATTTTCATGGTCTGGAATCGGTCTCAGATATGGAGTTACGAACTTGGTGACAGCACCATCGTATTTATCGAATACGAACCCCCATAAACAATTTTAACATTTTCTGGTAACCTAAGTTATCGACAAAATTTTACTTCGGGAAGCACTCTTTCCATTGCAAAAAGTCGTGGTATAGTAAATTTCCAAATTCGCTGCCGCACAGTAAAGTACGCCCCATAGTTAATGTCAGGTTCTAAACCCGAACGCTTTCCATATAAGTAATCGTGGTCATGGTCTGGACCGGTCTCAGACGAGGAGCTATGAAGTCGACAATAGGACCATCGTGTTTCTCGGGTGGCCCGTTATTGGCAGAAAAATAGGGAAAGAACGTTTTTTCAAAACTGTCAACTGTATCTTACCCGCAATCGCGCATGTGGGGACGCAGGGTGATGAAATTTTGTATGGAGTGCGGCGGCAGGGCTATACAGGTTGTGAAAAAATTTGGGCTTCTAAAGTCAAGTTTTGTCCAAGTTGTGCGACGTCGAAAATTTCCGCTCCCGCAATATAGGGAATGAACCATATGCCGCTTAGCATTAATGCTAGCTCCGATGAGGACAAAAGCAACAGGGGACCTTTGAGATACATCAAACCGAAGGTGGATTGGCGGCTGAGAAATGGCATGAGCACCAATAAAAACATGAACTTAATTTCAGGTGCTAGGTGCACAGAGTTCACCCCCCGAACTCGTATTTTAGATATTGTTTTCAATCCTTTCAATGAAATATTGATATCAGATACGTACTTTCGGCGCATCTCCTCCGAGCAATGGAACTCGTCTGGACATAGCGAGCTGGTGAAAAGAAACTGAAAGAGTTTGATCAACAAGAAAACGGCATCACAAACTGCAAATAGCGTAACAACATGGTAAATCAAGCAACAATAACTTCAGCAATGATTCATTCATCCCTGTTAATTAAAATATGATGCAGTGTCGCATATTCAGGGTTGTTTGTTGTCAACCGCGTAAGTGAACGACGAGTAATGTGATTGTTTGTTGGGGTGATCCTTCGACAGTAATTTTATCCCAAAATATAGCAGTGCACAATTGAATTCAGATGACCAACACTCTGAAATGAATGACCACAGAAAGAAACTTAGAGCTCAAAATAAAATGCATGTATTGTACATCTCAACGCATCTGAAAAAGAATGGGATTTATTATGGTTAAAACGATGTGCAAATTGAAGAATAGGAAGTAAAAAGCGCTGGTTACAAGCAGCCAAAAATATCATGGAGTCGGCCACGATAATGGAACCGTCTTTGAGCACCGTTGTTAATGAAACTTGAGGACAACAATTTCGATTAGAAATCGATACTATTGTGCTCCATCAGACGCATATGGCGACTTGGTCGGAGTCTCAACACTTCAAGAGGCGTTTGGAACTCAGGGATTTTCACTTTGAATTTTATGTTGTTTGCAGTCTCTTCTGCAAATCACCCCAAGGTACGGCGAGCCTGAGCGGATGGTGTGCGCAATCAACTAAACATGCTCGGTACGTGGATTTTCAGTAACCGAACGGTACCACGAGGGAACACGTTCATACTGCATGAACATTGACACAATGATGCACAACGGTTTTGAGAATCTGTCCATTTCATATCCCTTGTTCCATTCTCTGCAGCACTTTGCCGCGAAACAGCTTTGACAAGAAAATTTTCGGGAGTGTAACGTCCCGCAACTGTCAAAAGTTGGAAATCACGGAAAATGACTTCCATGAAGTCACCACTTTTGATAAAATTATTTTGATCGGAAATCTGTCTTTACGTTTTATTTCAATTTGCACATTGTGTTATTCATTTTATGAACCAACTGCGGACTGAAAAAAAGCCAGCACAGTTGTTAAAAGTGCGAATCACGTGACCCTCGTATCAATATCACACACTGATACACAGTCATCATTTGACCACTTTTTCACCACTGCATTAACGGCGACTCTGCCACCTAACTGAATGGTAAAAGTTTGATGACGATTATGAATTATACAACAATAAATCCAAAAAACATGAGCACTAGACCGACGGAAACTAATGAAACAGCAAACGCAAGCCACAGTAGAAATATACATAGGTGTATTGTTTTATGACGGTTGTGTTAGTGTTCGCATAAGAATGCAAACGGGGTCACAGATTTTGATCAATCAAAGGTGCTTGCATGTATTAACAGATGAAACATCAAACGGACACGCCACTCAGTTGGGCGCATTCGAGCACAAAATTCAGAATCGGCGTCATTATATCGTTGGTGACCTGATCGGGCTGCAGTTCCACCAACATCACCATTTGATCGAGCAATGGTGCCAATTGGAGTGCTTTGTCACGGCGCTCGGCATCACGACGCAGCACTGACGAACGGTCCTGCAAGATCAAAGCTTGTTTTTCATGTTTCAACTCCACAGCATTTCGATATAAAATTAATGAAAGAATTTGAAGCACAAAGCAAACCTTTTCCAGCCAAATCTTATTCGATCGAACGGTAGCCTTAGCCAGTGACGTAACTAGGTATATTTCGGAGCTCCCGCCAATAATAAAAATTATTCAAAACACAAAAAATTAAAACGCCCACCAGTTCTAAACACCAAAAATTTTGAGCCACAAATCTTTTGTATTTGCTCGAAATGAATAATCTTCAAAAGTGGGAAAAGCAAGAAAAATCTTCACCCCGACTTAGTTTGGTTCCCCAATAAACTGTCAGAACTTTTAAACTTGAAGCCTGGTCATGTCACTGACGATGAGGCCAAAAGCAAGAGCACAAATCAGAAATAGCAATTAAAAAAAACTAAAGCCGACAAATTTTGGTAAAAACACACGCAAAAAAATGAGAAAATAAAAAAGATGAAACGTGAACCTCGAGCAGTATTTTCATGACGGCCTGCACGCGTTGCACAATGGCGATTGGCACAGGTGCGTCGGGTGCATTGTGCGACGCAGCAGCAGATTGCGACTGTGAATGGCCGGGCTCACTCGGCGCACCTATCTCACTGCAGAACGCCTCGTATTCTCGTGACAGATGGTCGGATTGCCTTGAGATATTGCCCCTTGACGGTGGAGGCGGTGGTGGGGCAGTGGCGGGCAACTGGAAACGGCGCAGCGGGCGACAATAAAAGTAATGTTGTTGTGAATAATATAAAGACGGATTAGAACTTTTATTCATTCGTTGTCGGGATGAGACAGTGGTGTCGTTGAGAAATCGAAATTTTTCCATACCCAGCCGAATGTTCGGGAAATTTCCCGTACATGCCCCCAAAATCTTCAAAAGTGCTAAGAATTGATATAAAAGTGCTTAACAAGCGTTTTCCCGCGGTAGCAAGCGATTTTTGTGATATTTTTGGGGGAAAATGGTCAATGTTGGTGCTTCTCGTGGTCAAAAAGTCATTTGTTAGGGGTGCTTGTTCCAAAAGTGAAAAATTTCCCATGCCCCATACTCCCGGCCGATTTCTCATACCCCATACCACTGGACCAACGACACCATTGGGATGAGAACGTCACAGGACGAACATGATTATAACACGCCCAAAGTGGAGCTTTGAGCAAAAATAAAAAAAAGACGGCATGTACTGGCTGTATGTTCAATCTTTAGGCCTGGTCAAACGAACTGTTACCCCGCGCGCACCTGTGGTGGGGGCGGCGGTGGTGGGAGTACGGGCGCATCAGGTGGCAATGGTGGTGCCGCATCAGATGGTGACATTGACATGTCCATTGCGCCACTCGTCGATGACCGTGGCATATATGATGGGTCTGAAACATATGAGGTTCTGATCATTTTATTGCTTGAATTTGTCGTAAACCTTTATATTCTCCTGAATGGCAATGCAATGTCCTTTCGTTTGATGTTGAATCGGGCACCCCAGCCACCGGAAACCTTCGATGACACCTTAGCCAACAAAACGATTGATGATGGAAAATAGGAACATCGCGAGTGCGTTACGATGCGCATTATGGATCCGCTCATTGACTAAAGAGGAGACCGACACAAGTCAACAACACTTCGAATTCAGGAAACTTCAACCGCCCATTGCCTCAATAATATCAGAAATGTAAACCAACACTTGAAAAACAAGGGCTAGACTAGTCTAAAACAAGGGTTGGGTGGATACCAGCAAGCGTGCAACAACGTAAGCAACATGCAAAGCTGAACATCCGAGCAAAAGAAGCAGAAAGAAAAAATCGACAGAGGATAGTCAACTAAAAACGTGGTTATATAAAAATGATAAATGAAGGTGTGGAAAGAGCAAATAAGCTCGTTTAATTTAAACAGATGTGATCGTAACGGCCACGCCCCCACCACAATGGTATGTTGCCAAATATTTGAAACGGATGTTTTGATTGTCACCAAAACTTCATCCGATTTGTTCGCGTGTCCACTAACCGAGGGCAGCAGCACCGACACGCAGTGCGTCATTGTGCAACGGCTGGTCAATCGGTCGAATCTTGCCCAACAGTGCAAATGCCAAATCTGTTAAGAAATGCCACTACAATCAACTAACAAACATGCACATTCGGCATTAGCTGCAGAAAGGCCATGCAATGAGAGCAAGTGAAGCAGCAAGTGAGGTGACGGATGCTTGAGCAATGTGCTAGCGACACAGCCGGGCACAGGCAAAATGTTTCAAAATTATGATAAAACTGAACCGCAAAATAAATAACAAACTAATTTCCAGAACTGTCTCATTTTCAAAAATAACCAATGAAACGCACCAATAATGCCCTGTGTTGTGCTCGGCGGTGGTTCACTAGTTGGCGTATGTATTTTTGGCAGTGGCAAAAGGGAACGTTCCGGTTGTTCAATGCGTGCATCAGGAATCTCTTCGTTTTGAGCGCCGTGAATGAAATACGCGGCTGCCAGATTGAATTGTGCTGAAAATGGAAGCAAGGCGTGTGTACTACATGCACTCAACTTTGCGTCGGTTTTTGATTTGACCATAAACAATGACAGACGCACATTCAGCTATCATATCGTCTCCGTCATTGCTCAATCGTTCCACATATTCCAACGGATCGATGATTGGCTGTCGTGATGTTTGTGGCGATGGTTCGACCAAGGGGGGATCGGTTGGCGTTGCTGCCGATCCCGACAGCTGAAAAATGTTTGATCCGATTTATGATACAGTGAAAAATGACTCCCAATTCGACCGGCAAGCACTGCGACTGGAAGCCCTGCCATGAAAGTTGCTCAAGTGAAGAGGTAAGCAGAACAAAGTCACTGTGCTCGTCTTCAAAGACGATACGTACAGGTGATCAAGTATAAAGCTCAAAGTAAAAAAACTGTTATCATCAATTACAGAAATTCTGCTTGCTATTGTTCAGCCTACCCACACAACCCACCAGCGCTCGGGCCTGCTGCAGTTGTGCATCGAGTTGATCCTTGACAGGCGTATCGCCCAACAATGTGCGTTGACCCGGGCCAAGACCGGGAATATGACCAGATTGCATCATTGAGCTCTGTTGTTGAATCAATAACTCCCTTGATGTGTGCGGTGGAGTGGGCAGCAGTGCTGGCGTGGTGCTGTCCGTCGGCGTATGGCTTTGTGCTGCAATGGCGTATGGCGATAAACTGATGACAAAATAATGCATTATTGCATTGAATGATTTTTGTCATCCCATCAGCAACACAAGTCTGCACTCTCAATTGTAAACCTGTATTTTATGAATTTCTATTAGCGCACGGGTTCGCCGATCTGCCCGACAACAGTGTAATTACAACTCCACTTCTACATACATTGGGATTTCTGTGAAGTGTAATCGCAGTGAACAAAAACTCAACTGATTAAAAGTATACAAAAAAAACAAACCACAAATCCCAATCCCAAGACTCACCGAGCAACGGTGCTCTATTCATTCCACCAGTGGTGAATCTGGGTTGTTGTTGTGCTTCGCCAGTGGTCGGCGTGCTGGTGGGTGGCGGTCGATCGATAAGTGCCGGACGGAATGGTCGTGAATAGGTGGGTTGTGCGCGTGTGCTCGATTGCTGGTCACGACGATCCAGGGGGGACACGTACTTGTCGCTCATTGACGCATTCGCTGGTGTACGACTGTAATGTGCTACAGCATATAAGCCGCGTTTTTAATCGCCAGTGTCGACCCGTTTTTACAAACAGGCGGTGCACTAGGTCATCGTCAGTGCGAAAGCACCACTTGGTCCCGTGACCTCAAAAAAAACAAATGCTCGAGTTGCGTAGATTGTCAGACAATTGTGCAAAAAAGTCTTACGCACAACCACAATAGATAACACTCAAAAATAAAGCAACCACAAAACGAAAAAGCCCAACGTTCTGACAGTCGACGGCGGTATGTAAGTGCCAAACGATGTTGTCACGGTTGTCGGGGTTGGTTGGGGAGTGCCTCGTTGTTGTTGCCCATCCACCGATCGCCAAGTGCTGCCAAACCGTGACTCTATGTACTGACTGTTGGTTTCTGCAAATCAGATTGAAATGAACCAGATTGAATGGAGAAAAACAAAGTCAGAAATAAAAATATGAAATGTCGGCGGCATACCATCAGCAATGTCCAGCAAAACATCATTGTTGCTATCGTCGTTAATCGTTTTCTCAGCCAAAAGGGGCGACTTTTTCTGTTGTGCTCGATTTTTATCGAATCTAGACGAAGCGGGCGCAAATAGGGACGGAATTGATGTGGAGAATCGTTTGGACGGCACTGCTACATCAGGCAGATCGGGCAGACCCGGGCCGTCATCGTACCAGGCCTTTGGCGCCGGTTTGGGCTGGAAACGACAACGGATTTTAAAACATCTTGAGCAGATTTTCCACATCAGAAACCAGGATTCCGGTGTACCGGTCTTTGATGATCAAATTGGATCGGTTTTTTGGCCACGTGCACGGTCTTTTAAAACTTTACCACGTGCAGTTTGTACCTAGCCCCTCGATTTTTTACAAATTTTCTTTTTGCAAGTGTTTACGCGTTAGGGCCAGGAAACGGCGGATGATCATACCAAGGTAACAATTTGTCCAAAATCTGGCCCTTCAATTTTTAGGTGCATTTCTCAAATTTTCGGTTACCTGAAAAGGTGTCTAAAAAACTATGGACAAAGCAGATTCTATTCTGTCCCATCACCAAATTTATTCCAGACGCATTGATCTTTCAATTGTGCGTTTGTACCTGCGCAGTGCTGGGATGCTGCAGAATCTCCATGTTGCTCTTCTTCTTGATTCGAATCGCCGGTGGCGCCTTCTGACCCCACGTGCTCATTAATTTCAGCTGACTTTCAACTTCGGCTGTTGGTTTGTCGGGCTCCTGAAAATAATTTAAAGGGCTCGGAACATAACCGAAGGAAGGGTAGCAGGACATATTGTTACATACCGTTGGAAAGCATTCCGACAGCCTATGTCACGCACAAATTTTAAGCTCCTTGGAGATTCACTATCTCTTGGTAGAGCGACTTTTCGTTCCAGAAAAAAGTGAATTTTTGCACAAATTGGAACGACCGGTGCAGAAACCCCAAATGAGTTGAAGGTCAAGTAACACGTGGATAGGATTACAACAGCCTCTGAATAGCTTACCATCACAACTTCAGTCGCTCAAAGCATTGCTTCACACGGTGAGGGTGCGAAACGTTCCAAAAATCGGCCTTATTTTTCGAGAACAAAAGTTTGTCCCTAAATTTTGAATCCACGCTTAGCGCTGCGGAAATAAGAATGCAATGGGGAAATAGAGCATCGTCGAAAGTACCAGAAAATAAGGTTTTTAAATTTTTTAACTCATGGCTAGCTCCGTGACAGGCCTAAAAATCTATTAAATTGCCGCTAAATTAGGTGGCTACATTCATCGCAAGAATTGTGACACATAAAAGTCGCAGATTGTATCGGGTTCGAAACGAAAAAATGAGAGAAACGTCTGGTTTAACAACCTATCAAGGTCCGAAGACCCCAAGATCTACAGATCTCTCGGGGCAGCCATACTAACCTGAATATGATATTCAGCTATAAATGCTTATGGTTAACAGCTATTGTAAACGTGACAGCACCAAACAATGTATCTCTGGAGTAGCTTTCGAATGATATATAACAAGCCCCAATAAATTCTTACGCTTAAGCGCAGAGGTTAAAAAATTGCTTTTTTGACGATTCTGGAATGAACCGTCACGTCACCGTGTGCGGTTTCGGAATTTTAACCGTTTCTTGTCCATAGTAAGAGATAGTATGGACATGTTATATATCGTTTGATAGCTACGTTAAAGCTACATCGTTTGATGCCATCAAATGCGCAATAATCTTTAACGGTAACGACTTATAGCCAAATATCTTATTCAGGCTGGCATGGCTGCAGCAGCCGGACCATGGGGTTTGAAGTCTTGAAACTCATCTAGATTGTTGGACTGTGCGTTTATCTGACTTTCTCGCTTCCAATGCAATGCAATACGTGGCTTATTTACATCTCATTTCCGTCAATGAATGCAACTATGCAGTTTAGTGGCAATTTTTAGGTCTTTTTCGGCCTGTCACGGCGCTATCTAAGTGTTTCCAAATTTAAAAACCTTATTTTCTGGTACTTTCGAAAATGCGCTATTTTTCTATTGCATTTTTATTTCTGCAACACAAAGCGCGGCCTCAAAATTTAGAGACAAACTTGTGTTTTCGAAAAATGTGGCCGATTTTTGGAACATTTCGCACCCTCACCGAGTGAAGCAATGCTTTGAGCGACTGATGTTCTCATGATATAAGTTATCCACAAGCTGTTGTAATTCTATCCACGTGTTACTTGACTTTCAACTCATTTGGGGTTTCTGCACCGGTTGTTTCAAGTTGGGGAAAAAAATCACTTTTTTCTGGAACGAAAAGTCGCTCTACCAAGAGATAGCGAATCTCTCAGGAGCTTAACATTTGTGCGTGACATATGTTGTCGCAGTGCTTTCCAACGATGCATAACACTGCGCTCTGCTACCCTTCCTTCGGTTGTGTCCCGAGCCCTTTAAGGTCATAAGTATTGCACAAAAAAGAAGCAGATCACCGCAAAATATACTAGGGCCCAGTCCACAGAAGCCAATTATCCACCCCAAAAAACTAAAAATGTTTTCGTAAAAATTTTTTTAAAAAGAAAGTTGACCACTATTTCATTTTAAAATTTTAGAAAGTAAGCCCACTTTTTTCGTCAGTTTCCCACCCTTTAAGGTAAAATGGCAAGGTGTTATGCCTTTTATTGCTCGTTATTCTCAAAAAATCGCCTGCGGCGCTTATATTTCACTTTAAATGGCGTTGGGATAGACTCATACAGTTCGCAGACATCCGAACAACCGACACATGTATGATGTAGGACACTCATAGGTACCGTATACTGTGCAGTCAGTGAGCGTGCCGCAAGCTATCAAAAGACGTTCGTATGACGTTGATCGCCTGTTTGCAGTTGTCGTGGATTAGTCATTTGTTGTCTTTGTGACAGGAAATGAGTGTGTTGTAAGTCTCTATCTCTCTTCAAATTCATTCCGAAATTCACAAACAGGAGGCTGGCCTTTCTTTTTGCTATATTTGCCTTTGGAGGTTGTCAGTCACGACCGAAGGGATTACATCGCAACTGGTCGACGCAAACATGCAAATCAGTGGGAAATTTCTCTTTTGTGACCTTCAAAACACACCTGACAAACATGATTTCCGCAACTTCATTGTTCAAGAAACTATTTTTTTTGGTGGTACGGAATAAAAAAGGGAAAATTTAGAAAGCTTTTTAGAAGAAAAGTTCAATGATAAAAAAATTTAATCCAACCCCGAATATACTTAAAACTACACCTATTTTTTGACTGTTTGATCAGTCTGCTGCGGCTGATACTTGCAGTGCCGATGCAGTACCATATTACCTTACAAAAAAAACAATCGTCTGATTCGCTATAAAAATAAAAAACGCGATGCAAAGTATGGGTATTGGTGTACGCTTTGGCATAGGTAAACCGGCTTGTGGACCTGGTCTTAGTTGGCGAAACGTTGAAATATTTCCAAGCCAGACACAGGCACGCCACACACCAACGAAGTGAGAGATAAACACTGTCTCCCTCAGAGTGACACGCACCGACTCCCTTGTCCTTCGCCAAGCGTGTTGTTTGCGTCTGTCCATCGTGTTTGACACATGTGCAATGGACGGTGTGCGATGTCCACTTGATGTCGATGCCACGTCATCGTCATTGTCAGCCATTATCGATTCACTGTCGTCACTGCGATTGTGTGTTTGATTCGACGCACGACGTGGCACCAGACATTCGTTGTCAGACTGAAGAAAGCAACGTGTTGGTTTTGCTAATGTATTATCATGTCGGTTTCGACAAAACGTAGCGGGCGCAATGTAGTATCCCTACATGAGGAGGGCCTGGCTCCAGACGACCGTCCGGCGTGAAGCTTCACGGACGGGCGGGGCACAACAACAAGGACATCGCTAGTGCGAATGCACCAAATTTTGATGACCAAGTGGAAATGGCCCAAAAGCCCTGGCCACGGACCTCATTCGCACTGGACTCCGACGTGTCATACCAAGTCCGACTGGGCCTCTTTGCCCGTGGGGTTCCCTGATTTGTTTTGTGTGAGACGCGTCAGCCTGACATCGGGTGGATTGAGCAGAATCGATACGTCTTTTGCGACGTTCTGACAGCCATGGATACTCCACTACAAGGGGTGTTCCGTGGGACACAGGTCGACGCGCACGTATCGCGAACCTGGATGCACATTTCTATCTCAATAATTTAGTTGCATTTTTTGAAATTAGCACAACGAAAAGCATGAATGCTGTGAATTTACCTTTGAACTTGACGCCCGGTCGTAATCGGCTTGGTGCCGCTCGGTCGATTGAGCAATTCTTCATACCGTTTCGGTATATTAGGGATACCTGCATCAGCATTCAATATTGATGCGATTGTACCAATGAAATAGTCTTGAAAAAAAACCATAGATAAAAGAGATGAAAGATAAACCATACTACACACA
>JASAMV010004215.1:0-13302 GCA_030248065.1 Rhynchonema sp. JSB1_4
GCGAGTTCTGCAATGACTGTGACGAAGAAGTGCAAGTTAGTAACTGTGCGACACAATTGTCAGATTAACTTTGCGGCCTTTCATAATTGCTCAATTCGTCTGAATTCGTGCTATTTTCAGCGGTCGCGTTGACATCGAACTTGGTGACATAACACAACACAACGTTAATCAACTGAAGCAGGTCAATCAAATTGTCTTTCCCGTCAGTTACAATGACAAATTTTATCAAGACGTGGTGGGTGCCGGTGAATTGGCAAAACTTGGTGAGAAGTTTTTTATGAAGCTTTTTTTCACACAAACGGAAGTAACTGAATAAAAGCACGCGAGCAAAACATGATTTTCCAGCATATTTCAATGACATCGTTGTCGGCGGCGTGTGCTGTCGACTGGACCAGACCGATGGTCGACGTCGAATGTACATCATGACACTCGGATGTTTGGCACCTTACAGACGATTCGGCCTTGGTAATGCAATGCACGAGGCGCATTTTGGTCAGCAGAGTTTTGATACTCGGTTCTTCTCTTTTCAGGAACCATAATGCTCGAACACGTCTTCAAAATTTCCGAAACCATGGGCAGTATCGAAAGCATATACCTGTTAGTTTATCAGTCGATGCAATCCGTTCATGTTTTGTCACAAAACATGAACGGGATTGCGTACAAAACATGAACGGGATTGCATGTCGCCCAGATATCCCTCACGGGTTCGGCGAGGCCAGATCTTTTCAGACCGTGTTTTCCTGATGGTTTATTAAGTGGTTCCGGGAAGCCAGGTTTTCATTTCACTCATAAAGGCAAACTACGCCAACACGAGCCCGATTTCGAAGGTGGTGTGTATTCAAAACGGATAGAAAGAGAAAATCATCACGCTCCACTTTGTATTCTTCAACGTGTAACACTTCCCAAATGAGCAGTCGTGTATGAATGTTTCACTATTCTGCCAGCTGCGAAATCGGGCTCGTGTTGGCGTAGTTTGCCTTTACATGTTCATAGCTCGAGACGCAAAAATTAGCAAGTTAAACTGATTCGGAACCAAATCAGCAAAAAATGCTTTTCAACACAAAAACTACTTTTCTTGCTTTGGCAATGTCGGTTCGCGAGGTCCAACCCGATTGGCACCTCTGATTCCAATCAAGTCTCTGTGGTCAGCACGATCAACAAAAACATTGATTTGTTGCAGTCACGTTCAAGTGAACAACGACGGTGCTATCAATTTCTACAAACAATTCGGGTTCGAGATCGTCGAGACGTGTGAGAACTACTACAAACGAATCCAACCGTCGAACGCTCATGTGCTTGAGAAAAAACTCACCTCCTTGGCCACACCAGTTGTGAACGGTGAAACATCGTAACAAACAGTGCCTGACCACTAGTCTGTGATCATCTGCTCCTTTATTACTGCATCTGTAATGCTCGGCTCTGTCAGTCAAACATGGGGATCGTTTGATGCTATCATCTGAGTACGTTTGTGTCACAGGGCCTGACCCGATGTTTGATATACCGTACAAACAATCTGACATGCAGCGCTTCTGCACATCTGTCGAATAATGGACGCCCGCAACATCTTTACTTTCCAGCGGTGCAAATGAGCTGCTGAATTATTTCTACTCTTGTGCACGAATTGTGAAGTGAATTTCAAACATTTTTTGAATGTCAATGATACTCGTCCTTCAAACATTTACGTTGAACGTTGACTTCTGTAAATCATCCAATTAGTCATTCCAAAGTGAGAAAAATCAGCACCGTTTTTCTATCAAAAAATGAAACACTGATTATCTGTGCATTTACGTTTGTGTTCCCAGATCAGTCGATTTTTTTACGATTGCACTAATTGAAAATACATTTCTTTTTTTCTATGTAAATTATCCTGCTATGCACGTGGCCAGTCAAACAATTTTCTGTGGCTCGGTACAGTTTCATAAGTCAACTTTTTACGTAATGATTTGCTTGCTAGTCATTCATTTGTGCTGACATTATTTCACTGATAAAAAACATTTGCTTTGGGTTGATTTGCTGCGGTCATAAACTCGTGCGTGTTATTATTGCTGTTCGCTGCTGAAACAACGCATAATTCTGTTCTGTTTTCTTTTTGTTCTTTTTCTGTTTTGGTTTCAATCAGACCTTCGTTGGAATGCCAATAAAATTCGTTATTGATTTGCTCTTGACTTCGGACAAAAGTGCAAAAACCGTCCTTGTTCAAAAGAACACGGTATTTTATCGTGGTTATGTGAAATGACAGTGTTCATAACATCACGTTATAAATTGCCTTGCTGTGTTTTCCAGGGGACCGAAACTGTTCACTTGAAACATTCAAAACGATCTCAAACCTGGTAAAATCTGTGATCCGCGTCGTCTGTTAATTGACAGATATACAAATATTGATACAAATCGTTGGGCATGAGCGAACTGGTTGGTGTTCCACAAAGGGCGAAAGGTACAGGCGGGGAATGAATGTTTTCAAGGTGTTCACAGGTCCACATCAGCGCTGTCTACATTATTTTTCACGGTGCCACAGTTGTCCATCACGTGATCATAGCCCTTCCTACTGTTTGTTCTTCGGCAGCTCATCATTTCCTGTTGCACCGATATCTGACGGTACTTGCTCTTGGTGGCTGGTGGTGCATCTTGCATCTTCGGTGCTTCTGCGTCGGTGTGGTCGTGATTTATAGCGTCAACATTATGCACCGAGGGCACCGACACACATCGCGAGGGACTAGCCGAGTCTGACAGTTTCGGTGTGTTGTTGTCGTGACGTGCTGGCGCGGTCACACTTGTCGACAATTTGCTGCCTGCCGTACTCTTGCTGTCGTCGTTGTATTCGTCAACAAGGGTCGGATACAGTACCCACAGGTACAACCAGTTCATGCTGAATTGGCCGTAGTAGGAGATGTAGGCGATCACGACAAACACCCTTCTGGCGATTTGCATCGTCGCGGGCGCTTGTGAAAGTGGACCCCACACTTGCAGTGCAGACTGATGCTGCGGTTGAGGAAATGCGGCAGCATCAGACACAGTTTCACCCTGAATGGAAACGTGCTTTGGATTTAGATGTGTTCTTCAAATCAAAATTTGAAGTTTCTGTGAAAACATCAGCGAAGTTACAATACGTTTATTCCAGTGGTATTCGTTTCACATTGATTTGCGTGCTGTTCGAACAGTTCGTCTTATCTAGTGGACCAACAAAATGTCTCCCAACTTTGTGTGTTGTACCGAGCGGCGGCTTGACTTTCACGAAGACAGACACAGACTGGAACTGACCATGTCAACAACAAGTACCGCTTTAGCAACGCGTACGAGCGCTTGGTTCGTGCCAGTTTCTTCTCGGACATGATCCGTTTCATACGCTTGTGTGTCGGCTCCCTTACTATTGTCGGCTTTGTCAAATGGTTGCGATTATGGTTGTGATGCTGATTGCTGTCGCTTAACAGTGGCTCTGCTACTCCGTTGGGGCTACAAAATGGTTGTAAAGGTTTATTATGTTAAAATTATCATGAATTAATCAGCTCAAGGGCCACACCCGTGTGATGCGACACTAGTCTGGCTGCTCATTTGCATCGATTCATCGTCTGTCGCACGTTTCTGTGAAAGAAAACAGTCACATTGTTTATTTTACGATCTGAGCCAAAAGTGTGTCTCACAAGACCAACAAGCAAACACCAACATGAATAGGCACCAATCCCCCGACGGCGTTGCCCAATTTTATGACGCGCGTTGCCTCGGTCGACGGCGCTGTGTCGTACGCTTATCACTGGGTGTGACAAGCAAGTGGGGCGCTGTGGCCGTCTGCACGACTGAACCCTGAGACAAGTAACCGTGACACTTTGACGGCGCCTGGGCAATAGGCGGTAGCGATCATTGGAACATCGCAAGTTAGGAGAAAACCTGACATTAACTCACCTTGCTCATTTCCTGCGTTCCGGCGTGCGCCGCTCCGAAAAAAAGGGAAATTTGGTCGATCATTGGGTCGACGAATGACGTTGCCAACAAATCCCATCCTACCGATTACGTATTCGAGTACGGCCGCCAGCAACAAAGGCAGCAGGAATGACCAACAAATGTCGTCCATCTGCATTCCGTACTGGAACTTGCCACTGAGCAGGCCACCGCCGTATTCCTTGGCTTGCACCGTCGTGCAATCTTTTCTTCGGGGCCTGAGCACTTAAATGCAAGGCGGAATTCAACAGATGCTGACGACCTCGAAGTGCTCTTTCATGCACCTTTATGTGGAAAATACAATCGGACAACCATGCGCAATGGACCATTTCCTGACACATGGAATTTAGACCGACAAATCACACTCACGATTGTATTCGACCGCAAGCAACAGCCAGCTTTCCATTCAAAGCGTGCACGCGGCCAGCGCCACGCCCAACAAGTTACCGGGATTGTAGCTGTGCGGCTAATCACTACAGTCACCCTAGTCGATCTGGTACAGGAACACATAACATCGGTGTGAATGACATTCACCACCAAACACCAACCGCTGAAACAGTTGTTGTGTTGAGATTCTCTTCTATACGACGTTAGAAACGTTAAAAATTGTTTTATATGACGATCGTTTCTCAGACGCTTTTGGGGCACGTGGTCACCCTGATCACATCCGCACTTACGATTGTCGGCGCACCGCCTGTCTGCTTGAGCAAACCAAAGCGGGCAACACAAAACACTCAGAATCTCTCATTCAGTCTGCCCTTGAGACACGCCCGATTTCTGGCTATCATGCGTGACCTTCTCTCAGGCCATAGTCCCTTGGTGGACCCAAGTCCCTTGCCCTGCACAGTGCTGTGAAAACGTCATAAAACCGAACTGAAAGTTAAGCATACCTAAAACTGCCGGCGGTACGTACTGCGAGCATGATAGCCTTGCAATATATCGTATTGAGCACATCGGGCAGCCAGCTGAATATGTTGCCGGACATTGTCTGATAGAACAATATCGAGCCGACGGCCACCATGTCGGTGGTGCACATACTGCAGACCGAGTAACGCCAGGGGCCGCAGTCGCGCATATTGACGCACGATACGCGTGAGACGCCAGAACACCCATAGATTCAGGGTCAGGCTCAGCACAGCGGCTGCGCCCATGAAATAGCGGAAGACTATTCGGGCCAACGTCGTCCTCTTGCTGCCGCCGGCACTCACGCCATCCATGGTGATGTTGCTGGTGATGTTGTCCAGCAGCGACAATCGTGCAGACCCAGCAAAGGCGGATTCACTGATTACCCGATGACTGCGTCTGATTAACAGCGTTGATATTATACTCGAACCCAACACAGAAAGCGGTCTGATTGTATGCAGGCGTCGACAGCACCGATTTGCGCGCCTCAGCTGCTGCGAATGAAACAGATATGTATTTTTTTTCAATACATATTACGTGAGGTCTACATTTGTACCAGATTATGTATGTAGGAGTTTGCTTTGCTAGTTTAAATCCGGCACAGCAACGTGATAGTCAATTGCAACCTGTTTTCTCAGATTTATGTACCGGAGTTTTCCGGTCACCCCCCCCCCCCCCCCGAATAGAGCCCCGGTGTGGCTCTATTTGAAAATGTTCCAAAAATAGAGCCCCATGGGGCTCCATCTGGATTTTTTTCGTTCTGGTGCCCATTTTGTAACCGTAAATCTACCTATAAGGAGCAAAACGAGCTAGTTTACATATGATATTCTTGTACTTTTTATCAAAAGCTTTGCCTTTCAGGCACCTGGAACCCACAATAACAGTCTATACCAGCGCGGTCTATAGAGACACAAAAACGTGTTTCAAACAGATATGAACCATATTCGAAAAGTACAAAACAGTTGATTACCAAGGGGGGCTCTATTCGGAAAGATGGTTCGAAACAACCCCCATGGCTCTTCTTTTGGAATAAGGATAATTTTCAAAATCCGATTTCCCACTACCGAATAGAGCCCCATGGGCTGTAACTCGGAAAACTCTGGTACATAAGCTATGATATGTACAACAGTCTGTCCACGTGTGTGCAAACAAAAAAAAATGTTGTATACCTACATACAGAATGCGCATACTGATTTAAGCTTTTCATACCGGAGGAAGGTTATTCGGTCAGGGCTGTCCTACGTTGCTTGTCAGTGAGGAAAACATTACGTAAGTACACGCAAGAACCTCAGTCAACAACCTGATTCAGTTCATTAATCAAAAAGACAATACCATACCCGACACCCGATTCAGGAACACATCCAACATCATATCATATTAATTCAGTTTGTCCAACAATAAATGAAAGGTAAGCAGTGGCGGATCCAGCTTTTGGCCTTGGGGAGGGGCTAAATCTGAAAGCCATTTTTTATCTAGTGCTTGTTTCATTTTTAGTCATTTTTATCCAGTGCTTGTTTAGTATTTTGCGCTTTTTGCACATATAAACGTTACAGATGCGCGCGAAGCGCGAGAAATTTTGACGCTTTTACGCGCACGAAAAGTCCTTTGTACTTCTTCCTTCCAGAGCTATGGTTTCCTTTCAGCGGCCAACGGGACTGAAGAGGGGGCCATGGTTCCAGGTTCCTGTGGTTGGGATCCGCCCTTGAAGGTAAGTTAATGAAATAAGCCAGGAATGGGCGGTTGCGTGACAAGAGGGTCCAGTGTTCAAGACGGTCCAGCGTGCAAGAGGGTCCACGTAGCAAGACGGTCCATTTTCAAAACCGTCTTGCACATGGACCGTCTTGCACGTGGACCCTCCTGCAACTGGACCGTGTTGCTTCTGGACCGTGATGCAACCATCCGTTTTGAAAATGGACCGTCTTGCTACGTGGACCCTCTTGCACGCTGGACCGTCTTGAACACTGGACCCTCTTGTCACGCAACCGCCCATTCCTGGCTTATTTCATTAACTTACCTTCAAGGGCGGATCCAGGGGGGCCACAGGAACCTGGAACCATGGCCCCCTCTTCGGTCCATTTGGCCGCTGAAAGGGAACCATCGTTTTGGAAGGAAGAAGTACAAAGGACTTTTCGTGCGCGTAAAAGCGTCAAAATTTCTCGCGCTTCGCGCGCATTGTAACATTTTTATATGCTGCAAAAAGCGCAAAATTCTAAACAAGCACTGGATAAAAATGACTAAAAATGAAACAAGCACTAGATAAAGATGGCTTTCAGATTTAGCCCCTCCCCAAGGCCAAAAGCTGGATCCGCCACTGCTTACCTTTCATTTATTGTTGGACAAACTGAATTAATATGATATGATGTTGGATGCGTTCCTAAAATAGGGTGTCGGGTATAATTGTTTTTGATTAATGAACTGAATCAGGTTGTTGAGTGAGGTTCTTGCGTGTACTTACGTAATGTTTTCCTCACTAACAAGCAACGTAGGACAGCCCTGACCGAATAACCTTCCTCCGGTATGAAAAGCTTAAATCAGTATGCGCATTCTGTATGTCAGTATACAACACTTTTTTGTTTGCACACACGTGGACAGACTGTTGTACATATCATAGCTTATGTACCAGACTTTTCCGGTTACAGCCCCTGGGGCTCTATTCGGTAGTGGGAAATCGGATTTTGAAAATTATCCTTATTCCAAAAGAACCCCATGGGGCTTTATTCGAACCATCTTCCGAATAGAGCCCCCCTTGGTAAAATTTTTGTACTTTTCGAATATGGTTCATACCTGTTTGAAACACGTTTTTGTGTCTTATCGACGCTTGGTATAGACTGTATTTTGGTTCCAGGTGCCTGAAAGGCAAAGCTTTTGATAAAAAGTACGAAATATCATGTAAACTAGCTCGTTTTGCTCCTTATCCGTAAATTTAGATTACAAAATGGGCACCAGAACGAAAAAAATCCCGAATAGAGCCCCATGGGGCTCTATTTGGAACATTTTCAAATAGAGCCACACCGGGGCTCTATTCGGGGGGGGGGGGGGGGGTAACCGGAAAACTCCGGTACATAAATCTAGAAACCAGTTGCAATTGACTATCACGTTGCTGTGCAATTAAACTAGCAAAGCAAACTCCTACATACATAATTTGGTACAAATGTAGACACGTATAATTATACATATATTTCATTCGCAGCAGTCAGGCACAATCGGTGTTGTCGACGCTTGCATACAATCAAACCGCTTTCTGTGTTGGGTTCGACTATAATATCAACACTGTAACCCGACGCAGTCATGAATTCATTGAATTCCACCTTTGCTGACTACGATGTCGTGCTGGACAACATCACCAGCAACATCACCATGGATGACGTCAGTGCCGGCGGCAGAGGGACGACGTTTGGCCAATTCTTCCGCTATTTCATGGGCGCAGCCGCTGTGCTGAGCCTGACCCTGAATCTATGGGTGTTCTGGCGTCTCACGCGTATCGTGCGTCAATATCCACGACTGCGGCCTGCCGTCGCTCTTCAGTTCATGTGCACCACCGACATGGTGGCCGTCGGCTCGATATTGTTCTATCAGACAATGTCCGGCAACATATTCAGCTGGCTGCCCGATGTGCTCAATACGATATATTGCAAGGCTATCATGCTCGCCATACATACCGCCGGCAGTTTTAGGTATGCTTCATTTTCAGTTCGGTTTTATGACGTTTCACAGCACTGTGCAGGGCAAGGGACTGGGTCCACCAAGGGACTATGGCCTGAGAAGGTCACGCATGATAGCCAGAAATCGGGCATGTCTCGAGGGCAGACTGAATGAGAGATTCTGAGTGTTTTGTGTTGCCCGCTTTGGTTTGCTCAAGCAGACAGGCGGTGCACCAGACAATCGTCAGTGCGAATGCATCGGGTGACCACGTGCCCCAAAAACATCTGAGAAACGATCGTCATATAAAACAATTTTTAACGTTTCTAACGTCGTATAAAGGAATCTCAACACAACAACTGTTTCAGCGGTTGGTGTTTCGTGGTGATGTCATTCACCCGATGTTATATGTTCCTGTTCCCAATCGACTACCGTAACTGTCGATGGCTGCACAGCTACAATCCACTGTTGGGCGTGGCACTGGCCGCGTGCACGTTGATGGAAAGCTGGCTGTTGCTTGCAGTCGAATACAATCGTGAGTGTGATTTGTCGGTCTAGATTCCCGGGTGTCGGGAAATTGGTCCATTGCGCATGATTATCCGATTGTATTTTCCACATAAAGGTGCATGAAAGAGCACTTCGAGGTCGTCACATCTTTGATCCACTTGCATTTCAGTGCTCGGCCCCGAGAGAAAAGATTGCACGACGGTGACCAAGGAATACGGCGGTGGCCTGCTCAGTGGCAAGTTCCAGTACGGAATGCAGATGGCCGACATTTGTTGGTCATTCCTGCTGCCTTTGTTGCTCACGGCCGTACTCGATATCATCGGTAGGATGGGATTTGTTGGCAACGTCATTCGTCGACCCAATAATCAACCAAATTTCCTTTTTTAGGACGAGCACACCAAACGCAGGAAATGAGCAAGGTGAGTTGATGCAGGGTTTCTCCTAACTTGCGATGTTCCAATGATCACTACCGCCTATTGCCAGGCCCGTCAAAGTATCACGGTTACTTGTGCGGGTTCAGTGGTGCAGACGGCCACAGCGCCCCACTTGCTTGTCACACCCAGTGATGAGCGTCGACACAGCACCGTGACCGAGGCGACGCGCATCATAAAGAACAAATTGGGCAACGCCGTCGGGGGATTGGTGCCTATTCATGTTGGTGTTTGCTTGTTGGTCTTGTGAGACACACTTTTGGCTCAGATCGTAAAATAATCAATGTGACTGTTTTCTTTCACAGAAACGTGCGACAGACGATGAATCGATGCAAATGAGCAGCCAGACTAGTGTCGCATCACACGGGTGGGGCTCTTGAGCTGGTTAATTTATAATAATTTTAACATAACAAACCTTCATAACAATTTTGTAGCCCCAACGGAGTAACAGAGCCACTGTTGAGCGACAGCAATCAGCATCACAACCATAATCGCAACCATTTGACAAAGCCGACAATCGTAAGGGAGCCGACACACAAGCGTATGAAACGGATCATGTCCGAGAAGAAACTGGCACGAACCAAGCGCTCGTACGCGTTGCTAAAGCGGTACTTGTTGTTGACATGGTCAGTTCCAGTCTGTGTCTGTCTTCGTGAAACATCAGACAGCTCGGTGCAACACACAAAGTTGGGAGACATTTTGTTGGTCACTTAGATAAGACGAACTGCTTCAGAACAGCACGCAAATCAATGTGAAACGAATACCACTGGAATAAACGTATTGTAACTTCGCTGATGTTTCACGGGACTTCCGAAGAGATTGATCGAAGAACACATCTCAATCCAAAGCACGTTTCCATTCAGGGTGAAACTGTGTCTGATGCTGCCGCATTTCCTCAACCGCAGCATCGGCCTGCTGCAAGTGTGGGGTCCACTTTCGCAAGACACCGCGACGATGCAAATCGCCAGAAGGGTGTTTGTCGTGATCGCCTACATCTCCTACTACGGCCAATTCAGCATGAACTGGTTGTACCTGTGGGTACTGTATCCGACCCTTGTTGACGAATACAACGACGACAGCAAGAGTACGGCAGGCAGCAAATTGTCGACAAGTGTGACCGCGCCAGCACGTCACGACAACAACACACCGAAACTGTCAGACTCGGCCAGTCCCTCGCGATGTGTGTCGGTGCCCTCGGTGCATAATGTTGACGCTATAAATCACGACCACACCGACGCAGAAGCACCGAAGATGCAAGATGCACCACCGGCCACCAAGAGCAAGTACCGTCAGATATCGGTGCAACAGGAAATGATGAGCTGCCGAAGAACAAACAGTAGGAAGGGCTATGATCACGTGATGGACAACTGTGGCACCGTGAAAAATAATGTAGGCAGCGCTGATGTGGACCTGTGAACACCTTGAAAACATCCATTCCCCGCCTGTACCTTTCGCCCTTTGTGGAACACCAACCAGTTCGCTCATGCCCAACGAGTTGTATCAATATTTGTATATCTGTCAATTAACAGATGACGCGGATCACAGATTTTACCAGGTTTGAGATCGTTTTGAATGTTTCAAGTGAACAGTTTCGGTTCCCTGGAAAACACAGCAAGGCAATTTATAACGTGATGTTATGAACACTGTCATTTCACATAACCACGATAAAATACCGTGTTCTTTTGAACAAGGACGGTTTTTGCACTTTTTGTTCGAAGCCAAGAGCAAATCAATAACGAATTTTATTGGCATTCCAACGAAGGTCTGATTGAAACCAAAACGGAAAAAGAACAAAAAGAAAACAGAACAGAATTATGCGTTGTTTCAGCAGCGAACAGCAATAATAACACGCACGAGTTTATGACCGCAGCAAATCAACCCAAAGCAAATGTTTTATATCAGTGAAATAATGTCAGCACAAATGAATGACTAGCAAGCAAATCATTACGTAAAAAGTTGACTTATGAAACTGTACCGAGCCACAGAAAATTGTTTGACTGGCCACGTGCATAGCAGGATAATTTACATAGAAAAAAAAAGAAATGTATTTTAAATTAGTGCAATCGTAAAAAAATCGACTGATCTGGGAACACAAACGCAAATGCACAGATAATCAGTGTTTCATTTTTTGATAGAAAAACGGTGCTGATTTTTCTCACTTTGGAATGACTAATTGGATGATTTACAGAAGTCAACGTTCAACGTAAATGTTTGAAGGACGAGTATCATTGACATTCAAAAAATGTTTGAAATTCACTTCACAATTCGTGCACAAGAGTAGAAATAATTCAGCAGCTCATTTGCACCGCTGGAAAGTAAAGATGTTGCGGGCGTCCATTATTCGACAGATGTGCAGAAGCGCTGCATGTCAGATTGTTTGTGCGGTATATCAAACATCGGGTCAGGCCCTGTGACACAAACGTATTCAGATGATAGCATCAAACGATCCCCATGTTTGACTGACAGAGCCGAGCATTACAGATGCAGTAATAAAGAAGCAGATGATCACAGACTAGTGGTCAGGCACTGTTTGTTACGATGTTTCACCGTTCACAACTGGTGTGGCCAAGGAGGTGAGTTTTTTCTCAAGCACATGAGCGTTCGACGGTTGGATTCGTTTGTAGTAGTTCTCGCACGTCTCGACGATCTCGAACCCGAATTGTTTGTAGAAATTGATAGCACCGTCGTTGTTCACTTGAACGTGACTGCAACAAATCAATGTTTTTGTTGATCGTGCTGACCACAGAGACTTGATTGGAATCAGAGGTGCCAATCGGGTTGGACCTCGCGAACCGACATTGCCAAAGCAAGAAAAGTAGTTTTTGTGTTGAAAAGCATTTTTTGCTGATTTGGTTCCGAATCAGTTTAACTTGCTAATTTTTGCGTCTCGAGCTATGAACATGTAAAGGCAAACTACGCCAACACGAGCCCGATTTCGCAGCTGGCAGAATAGTGAAACATTCATTCACGACTGCTCATTTGGGAAGTGTTACACGTTGAAGAATACAAAGTGGAGCATGATGATTTTCTCTTTCTATCCGTTTTGAATACACACCACCTTCGAAATCGGGCTCGTGTTGGCGTAGTTTGCCTTTATGAGTGAAATGAAAACCTGGCTTCCCGGAACCACTTAATAAACCATCAGGAAAACACGGTCTGAAAAGATCTGGCCTCGCCGAACCCGTGAGGGATATCTGGGCGACATGCAATCCCGTTCATGTTTTGTATGCAATCCCGTTCATGTTTTGTGACAAAACATGAACGGGATTGCATCGACTGATAAACTAACAGGTATATGCTTTCGATACTGCCCATGGTTTCGGAAATTTTGAAGACGTGTTCGAGCATTATGGTTCCTGAAAAGAGAAGAACCGAGTATCAAAACTCTGCTGACCAAAATGCGCCTCGTGCATTGCATTACCAAGGCCGAATCGTCTGTAAGGTGCCAAACATCCGAGTGTCATGATGTACATTCGACGTCGACCATCGGTCTGGTCCAGTCGACAGCACACGCCGCCGACAACGATGTCATTGAAATAGGCTGGAAAATCATGTTTTGCTCGCGTGCTTTTATTCAGTTACTTGCGTTTGTGTGAAAAAAAGCTTCATAAAAAACTTCTCACCAAGTTTTGCCAATTCACCGGCACCCACCACGTCTTGATAAAATTTGTCATTGTAACTGACGGGAAAGACAATTTGATTGACCTGCTTCAGTTGATTAACGTTGTGTTGTGTTATGTCACCAAGTTCGATGTCAACGCGACCGCTGAAAATAGCACGAATTCAGACGAATTGAGCAATTATGAAAGGCCGCAAAGTTAATCTGACAATTGTGTCGCACAGTTACTAACTTGCACTTCTTCGTCACAGTCATTGCAGAACTCGCCTT
>JASAMV010004216.1:0-15059 GCA_030248065.1 Rhynchonema sp. JSB1_4
AGTATAATATACCATACCTTCTATAGTGACCCTCCATATAGTGGAACCTTCTTTATGGTGACAGATTTGTCAGGCCCCGAAAGTCACGTGTTGTATGTAACTCTCGTTATAGTGAAAAAAAGTTTTATCGGCGTGGCGGCGACACAAGAAGTTTGTTTCTTTGTGTCAAATGCCTATTTATAGGCAAACTACGCAAACACGAGCCCGATTTCGGAGGTGGTGAACTTGCAAAACGCAAAGAAAGAGAAAATCATCATGCTCCACGTTGTATGCCACAATGTGTAACGTTTCCCAAATCAGCAGCCACGTCATGAATGTTTCACCATTTTGCCAGCTCCGAAATCGGGCTCGCGTTGGCGTAGTTTTACTTTACAATGTAACAACCGCAAACGCGTCCTAAACATTTAAAATGATGTAGTTTGTACGGGCCAGGTAAAGGCAGTCTACGGGGGTTGTCACTCAGCCCCCGAATACCGTAACCCACCGCAAGCGAGATCGTTGCGAGACCCATGCTGATCGCTGCTTATCGACACGTGTATTAGCGGCAGCAAGCTGGAAATTGTCATCATGCGCGTCGATCACCAAAACTTCGAAATGTTGGTTGGTGTTGGCGCTAACACGCAAAACATAGATAAAAAACAAAATGGTCTCGACACGATCCTTGCAGATCAATATTACGGTGAGTTACGGTATTTGGGGGCTGAGTGACAACCTCCCGTAGACTGCCTTTAATATCAGCTGCCAACTCACAATAATCAACTGCTAGTGCCAACACACACACACATCTGACGACTGCCACGTATCACACACAGCAAACACAGAATAAGGACACACACGTTAGAATGTTTCATGGTATTGAAATGCAGGCAACAAGGGAGGATTCGACATTACCCTATATTTACAACCCTGTAGTCGTATATCGCATTAGCAAACACAATCAAAAAAATGTTTCGATTGTCGGCAAACCGCAGTCCGCAAGTGCGGCCAGGTGGGCGCGGACCGCGGGCGGACTGCGGACATTGGACATAGTTTTTTTCAATGTCCGCAGTCCGCAGTCCGGATCTACCTGGCCGAGCCCTAATCTGGTTGTTTCAGGCAGGGTTGGGCAAAAAACGTTTTTTTTAAAAATCGTTTTTTTAAAAATCGTTTTTTTTAAAAACGTTTTTTTTTAAAAAAACGCTTTTTTTAAAACGCCCAGATGACCAAAATATGCCCCCAAAAAATTGGAAAACGCTCATGTTGGGAAGAAAACGTGGTTAAATGAAGTAAGTCTATGTGTTGTGAGGCAAAATAAACGGGTTTCAACCCTTTTCTAGCGAGTTGTTAAGATCCCATATCAGACCCGCATCATGGGACCAACTTTGGCCGGGGTCATCACTGAAAGTCAAACTCCGTATGTCGACGTATCTCGAAAAAGTAAAAATTGGTCGAAAATTTTTTGAAAAAAATGGGACAAAAAATTGATTTTCCTTGATAATCAGGGTACTTTCCCTGAAAAATCAGGGAAAATCAAGGAAATTCAGGATTTAAAAAAACGAAAAACGACCCAGGCGTTTTTTTTGAAAAAAACGTCGTTTTTTTAAGAAAAAACGCCGTCGTTTTTTTTGCCCAACCCTGGTTTCAGGTATGGGTCGCACAATGACTATATGAGAATCCATCCCCCTAATTATCCTGCATTGACAAGGCGGATATTTGGCAATTTTTTTTCAATTTGAACCAGGTTTTGACAAGCACTTTGCATTCTTATCAGTGAGAAGAATGAGAAACACACGTGCGCAGAAGTTTCACCCTGAATTCTACGCAACCGAAATAGTTCTGGCTCGGTTACTGTAGCCACGTATTACACGCTTTATGTGTGAAATCGTTATACAACACACACACGGGGATCACTCCTGATAAATAAAACAGGAAAAGAAAGAGAAAATAACTCCTTGTCAAAACCTGATTTAATTTGAAAAAAAATCGCCAGAAACCCTCCTTGACGATGCAGGAAAAATAGGGGGATGGATTCTCATATAGTCATTGTGCGACCAATACCGACGTATGAGTTGTGCAGCATGTTTTTGGTTGGCCGTGTCGACCTGCTCTCACAGACGGGCGGTGCACCAGGTCATCGTCAGTGCGAATGAACCAGATGGCCACGTGTAACACCAAAAACTTATATTTAGGTGTTTCCAATTGGATATTATTGTTATTAGATTTGTTATATTATTGGATACAATTCGGTCAACAACTTTGGGATATGTCAAACATGCAGGTATTGCGTTTGTTGTGGGACGATAAGCAATAGCCACTCCACTGCACGCAACTCTGTTGATAATATTGTGCTGACCAGGGTTGGGCAAAAAAAACGACGGCATTTTTTCTTAAAAAAACGACGTTTTTTTTCAAGAAAAAACGCCTGGGTCGTTTTTCGTTTTTTTAAACCCTGAATTTCCTTGATTTTCCCTGATTTTTCAGGGAAAGTACCCTGATTATCAAGGAAAATCAATTTTTTGCCCCATTCTTTTCAAAAAATTTCCGACCAGTTTTTACTTTGTCGAGATACGTCGATATACGGAGTTTGACTTTCAGTGATGACCCCGGCCAAAGTTGGGCCCATGATGCGGGTCTGATATGGGATCTTAACAACTCGCTAGAAAAGGATTGAAACCCGTTTATTTTGCCTCAAAACACGTAGAATTACTTCATTTAACCACGTTTTCTTCCCAACATGAGCGTTTTCCAATTTTTTGGGGGGCATATTTTGGTCATCTGGGCGTTTTAAAAAAAACGTTTTTTTAAATAAAAAAAACGTTTTTTTAAGAAAAAAACGATTTTTTGAAAAAAAACGTTTTTTGCCCAACCCTGGTGCTGACTATGTAGAATATGCACGATAGACAACTTGTGAATAACATTGTCACTTATCATAGGGGCAACGCTGTGTGCTGACGAAAAAACACACACAAAAACACTCACTCAAAGCCCAAGTTTGTCCAAGGCATACAGCACGTTTACAGTCCACCTTGTTTATAGTGACATGATTCGGGTTTTTGCCATGACCAGAAAAAATTATTTACTGCAGCGGTCGGAGACGGTACTCGTAAATTTGGGGACCAAACTGTGCACATACAAGGGATTCCACTGCGTTGACTGAAGGTCCCTATATACAGAGTGCAGACTGTATGTCACGTCAACGTCACCACGGCCACGTATCGTGTTTCCTGCTTTCCTGCCTGTCTGCCAGCCAGCACCTGAACAGACTGGTTTTTAGCCAATATTTCATTTTCCAAATTTTTTTTGCTGTGTGCTGTTGAGAAATTGTGTGATGATAAATGTATTGGAAATGTTTTTTTTTCAAACGCACTGTTAAAAAATGCGGGCTTTTTACACTCATTTCAGCTAATTCATTGGCTTGCCTATTCATTTGCTCCAATCTTGATCGGGTATATATTTTTCATTGAGCTGGTGCACGATAAAAATGGCTGCCCAACTCGTTGGAACTTGGAAACTGAATCGGTCGGAGAATTTCGACGAATTTTTGAAAGAAATGGGTTTGTTGGGAGGGAACGTGATGGTGTGGAGATATCTTGATGAAACTGATAATTTTTTGATTCATGCTGCTGTTCGTTTTGCTCTTTTGTTCCAAGTATGTAACTCAAAGGGCATGCATATTTTTTCTTCCTTTCTCAGGTGTGAACTTTATGATTCGCAAGATGGCCTCAACCATGTCACCGACTTTGGTGATCGAGTACGACGGCACCACATTCACCGTGACAAATCAGGCAAGTCGTCAAGTTCCGGACTTCGACATGCACCTTCATCAATATTTAACTTTGCTGTCATAGGCGGCCTATTTCTCATGCATATCGCATCAACGTCCAGTACATACTTTGTCACGCTTTTCTTTCCGAATTTTTATTTGACAAAGTTGGGGCAGGGGGCGTTGTGCTACCATTTTATGCATACATTTTTTACACTAAAATGAACTGCCAAGTGTGTAAAGCTTTCATTGAAGGCGTAGGAACCGTGTTCTTGAGTTCTTGATCAATTGATTGATCACATTGATTGTACCGATTTGTCAGATGTTCTCAGGCCATGAAAACCTCCGTGGTGACCTTCAAGTTGGGTGAAGAGTTTCAATTCGAGGACCCGAGTGGCGGAAAAATGAAAGTGTGTTCTGAAAGAAATGTTTGTTTCACTAATTAAAAAATTAAATATACGAGTTCTTTTACAAGAAAAACTATATAAGCACACACCTTTATAAATCAGGCAACAGCTTCGATGGACGGCGATGCGCTCGTGGTTGAGCAGGACAATCTGGACACAAACAAACACGTTCAGGTCAGACGTGAGATAAAGGACGGGGAACTCGTTCAGGTATACATAGTGATTACAATTTTAGGCGGTGTTTTGAAATTAATTTCATATTTATTTCTTTTTATTCATTCAATGACTGACGATGACAACTGTTTTCATTGAGAAATACCCAAGATTCAACGGTCTCATGAGTCCAGAGGCAGCAGATACAGTACACGTGCATTTTACCTACTACAGTAGTGCGGATTTTGACCGCTGCGAGCTTGCTGTCATATTCTGTTTCGAATGGGAAGAGAGAAAATCGCGTTTGCAATTCTAAGTGGAAAGCTGATTAAATCACCCCCTCATGTCTTCAGACAATGGACACCGGTAACCTCAAATGTCTTCGCATTTACAAGAAACAGTGATTGTTCGTCATGAAACATCAAAGCAATGTGACAAAGCTGTGATCAATTATTCGAAAAAAATTAACGTTTTCATGAATTTCTGTATGTTCCATCTACAATCTGTTCCACTGCATGTTTGCGTGCGGAGTGGTGCTTCAATGCATGAATCCGGAAAGTGAAATTTTGTGTCTCAGCGTGTTCTGACCCGATGAACGCGCAATCAATTATTACCAAACATTAATCGGTAATGAACCCTGACCCGGCTCCATGAGTCCATTTACAACAGTTACCCCACATACAAATTCGTGTAATCTTCAATGTTTTATCTACCAAGTCGTTTTTTAATGATGACTGGTTCTATTCACGGTTGTGTCAAGTCAGCGCGCTCTAATAAAAATCAGCGAGGTGCCTATGTCGCACAAATCTAATTTGTGCCAACGTGGTACACCTATTGAGATCCTAAGCTTCTGTTTGCTCAGCTGTGTTTTCAGGGCGTCACCACAAAAGTTTTAGAGGAAAGACGGTAAAATTGTGTCGAGGCACCATTGACCACAGCACGAAATATGAGTGTTGGTTGTGGCCACAGAAAAGCACAATCGAAGAACTGACCATTTTTCACTTGTGACCGCCACAGATGGATTTGCCACGCTATACGTACATAATATATTTTGAATCAAACTATCGTCCCGTTCCTCGTTTAAACCCTTATCAAACGTTTCAAGCCGATAACTGTATTGATTCGACTTGTACTAATACGGTATGCATTATGCACTCCATGTGCTTTCACGAAGCACCTCCTGCTGTCTGCGATGTTCATGAAGGGCCTGAAACACTAGGCTGACTTTTCCCATTTGACCTCAACATGCATTGTTTGTCCGCAACAAACAAAGTTCAACACATGAACGCATAATTCCTTTTTTCATCACGCTCCGATCCTGAAAATACATAGATTAGTGTGAGTCACATCTGAGGCGGCTTATAACTGTCGTTTTGGATTTGTAGAGTACCCATACTATAAATATATTTTAAAAAATAAGGTACAAGGGGGGTTATACACAATCATGGACAGAGAGAACCACAATATTTGTGCGGCAGCGCACCTCTTTTCAATGATTGGCCCCACGGCAAGTTGCAAAACGCCATGGCAACAAACAATTCACAGGGTCAGAATTGCTCTAATAAGTTCTGTGGTTCTGGTTCTATTCTGAACCACAATAGAACATTTAGTTATGACCACGCCGCATTAAAAAAGTTCTGTGAATCATGTTTGTGTATATTTGTGTGCTATACGTAACTTAACCATGTTTGGCCAAGTTTTTTTCATATACCTGCAATGCCAAGCCTGGTGCATTTTGTTACGCAATGATGAACAATTTCGCTGGAATTTCCTGTCCTTTCAATATTTGTGTTCTGAAAGAGTCTTTATTTTGTCCTCACTTCACCAAAAAAGTAAATGTTCCCATCTTACTGCTTTTGAACAGAAACTGGGAACTTGTTCGGCTCCACCACTACTTTGTGCGGAACTGATTTGAAACCAGTTTCTGTGGTTGGGAGCGCGTCAGACTTTTTTTCAGCGAACACCCGCCTCGGACGGAGGTTTTCCATTTCTATAATTGTATAGTAAATTTCCAAATTCGACGCCACACAGTGAAATACGCCCCATAGTTAATGTCACGTTCTAAACCCGAAAGTCAATTTTGAAACATTCGGGCAGCAGACGCGCGTGCAGCTTACCAGCCAGCCAGGCAGCTGCGCGCAATGTTTCAGAACTGCGTGTGGTTAGCGTTCGGGTTCAGAACGTGGCATTAACTACGGGGCGCATTTTATTGTGACGAATTTGGAAATTTACTATAGGTATATACGTACATATATTTTTTACCAGCCAGTCAAAAGCTACACTATACGCCTGTTTTTTCTTGTTTTTCAAATTCTGCCGTTTTTTTTTTTCAGCCAATCTCACAGCAAATTTTTTCAAAAAAAATCGTTAAGACTAGCTGAAATAAACATGGTCGACGCCCTTGTCGGAACATGGAAATTGGACCGTTCAGAGAACTTCGAGGAGTTTCTCAAAGAAATGGGTTGGTGTCGGTGGCATTCGGTTTATTTTTTTCACCTCAAAATAGTTGTCTTAGGTTTTTCGTTACGAAACTGATTGAACAATAGTTTGAAAACAATTCTGTTTTTTTCTCAGGCGCTAATCTGGCGATGCAGAAGATGGCTCCGACAATGAAACCATCTCTGATAATTGAGTTCGATGGGACTACATACACCGTGACGAATCAGGCATGAACTAAATTTCAAGTTTCTTTAGTTTGAAGGATGGATCAGATTTTAAGATCAACATAGTGTTTATGCATTTTTTTCAACAATATTTGAACTTAAAAACCTATATACAGCCCGGAACATCATACATAGGTATCAGGTTCGTGATTAGGTTTCAGGCTTAATTGTATCAATCCAAAAGCATGCGTTATACATAATTGTTTAGACTGCACGCAGTTGTTTTTTAGGCACTGAAGTCGGCGAAATGGTCATTCAAGATCGGAGAACCGTACGAGTTTGAAGCACCGATTGGCGGGAAAGTAAAGGTTTGAAATTCCAACCTTGAATAATTGTCGCTAACACAATCCAGTAAAGTCGTGTAACGGATAACAGGCCAAATCCTCTTAACTGGCCGGATGAGATGCATACATATCTTCAGTCAGGGTTCACTCATGCATGGATTATTTCAAAGAAATATTTCAGTTTTCACCATTGAGCTACCCAGTCCTCCAATGGAGGAACTGCAGTGAGCAAGTCTGGACTCATTTGACCCAAGACCAAGTTTACATTAGAACCTATGATACAGTCCGTCTTATTAGTAGCGAATCTTTTTACAGCAAGTGAGGCCACATGCATGAGGAATATTTTATCGGACGTCCCAACTATGTAACACATCCCAACTATGTAACTGTGAACTCTGAACCGCCACACCAAACGTATGCTCCCGGAAGGACTCGGACCTCCGACCTTCCAGCCACCAGGCCTGGATAGCCAGTTGCTCTACCAACTGAGCTACGGGAACGCTGTCTGGCTGCGGCTCAGAGTCACCCATAAACCCAACGCACGCACGCTCAATACACAGTGCACCGCAGCACACACACATAATACCGGTCCGTTCGTTATACGCCTCGACGCGTATGGGTGTGTGTCTATTCGCCAGACCACATACAGTACCGGGTGCAATTCTAGGCTGAAAGTTGAAGTCGCGTGCACGCGCGTGCGAAACAGTGCAAAGTATAGGCAAAAGTCGAAGTAACTTCGCGTGCACGCGCGTGCACGCGAGGTTTTGCGCGTGCGCTGGCGTGCGCTCCCTATGTTTTAGCACTAGGAAGTCGCGTGCACGCGCGTGACTTCAACTTTCAGCCTAGAATTGCACCCGGAACTGTAACTGTACATGGCGCTCGTAGACTGCCGTGTGCCAGTGAAACATCAGCCAGCTGGTCATGTTTGCAGGCAGTGACCACTATCGACGGTTGTGCACTGGTCTCCGAGCAAGACCACGAAAATGGCAAACACGTCACCGTGAGGCGCGAGGTGAAAGGTGACGAACTGGTGCAGGTGCGTTATAGTAAATTTCCAATTTCGTTGCCTCATGCATTTTTACAGACGCAGGGAAACTCCCGTTCGAAGTCGAAGCAGGCAACAAGCTCAACACACAGTCAATAAGCCATGCAGCTGGCTGGTGTGCGTTTCGAATGTTTCAGTCACACAAGCTGTGTGTGTGTATGTGTCAGCTGCGTGGCTTGCTGCCTGCCTCGACTTCGAACGGGAGTTTCCGTGCGTCTTTAAAATGCAAGAGGCAACGAAATTAGAAACGTTCTATACCACAGTTTTTTTGATGTCGCAGTTTTAAATGCAATGTACACGCAAATTTTACGTCTGGGATCTTATTTATTGCTTTCTGCGAGTATAAAACATTTTTGGGTGCCAACTCCAGGGGCTCTGTTCGGAGAATCGTCGGTTTTGTTTGACTTTTTTTGGTTAGGTATTTTTTTAAAGTTTTTACGCTGGAGCCGCGGCAAGGGCTCCATGTTGAAAGCTCCGGTAAAATTGGCAGAAACATTGTGAGTTAAAAGGAGAAGGGTCAGGTCCGATTCGACTTCACACACGGGCGGTGCACCAGGAAATCGTCAGTGCGATTGCACCCAATCCAAAAAAAAACAAGCGCGTGATCTCGGATCAGTGCCTATCCGTCAAAGTCTGCATAAAGCCGTACAAAGCTGCAAATCAGCTCGGGCTGACATGCAACATTGAACCTTGACAGCATCACAAAAATATTACTGAGTTTATGCTTTTCAGACCATGGACGTTGGAAGCTTGAAATGCTCCCGTTTTTTCAAGAAGCAATAGAAATACACACATTCCCCAGAGCAGTATCAAGGTATTTTAACAGAAACTAGGTCACCTGTGATAACGTGATAGATATATTTTGCGTAACCTACAGGTATCAAAATAGCTTTTGATTACTGTTTAATCTTTGTGCTTTTGAATATTATTTGGCTGACTTATTCGACATAACATCAATATCATCACGCAAATATTATAAGCAACATAGCGGAAAACGATAAATGTCCTGGATTTCAGCATTAGCCCGCATCGGGGCTAATTTGTCATTATCCGGAAAGAATTTTGACGTTGAAAACACATAAAACAGTGGCGATCGATTTTCCCAACTCCCTTAAGGTGGAGTTATACTTGTCCATTTTGGGCTTGTAGATAATGAGGACAAATTTTTGTTTGAATCATATTTTGTAATAGCTTTGGAGTACTAATTTCGACCAGCGTAAAAGTTGTTGATTTGGTGATCTACGCCGGTCGAAATTAGTGATCCAGATCCAACGCTATCACAAAATATGATTCAGACAAAAATTTGTCCTCATTGTCTACAAGCCCAAAATGGACAAGTATAACTCCAGCTTTAGACCTTTGATCCGTACATCTTCCAAAACTGTCTGATCGTATTCGACCCATTCGCATCTTGAATATGCGTGCCCAGCCAGTGATTGCCATGCGCGAGCAGATTGGGATACGGAGTGAATGGAATCTTGGCCAATCTCAGGCCCGCCTCGTTTCTCAGGATTCCACCAAATGTAGCGTCATCAATACGATTGTCTATCAACCATTGGTCGGTTTTGTTGTTCGACACGCGAACCAGCTCTTTTGTGCAGCCCGGACCAAGCATGAGCGAATAACCCTGGCAGTAGTGAGGGAACAGGGGCCACGGGTAGACCGAATAGTTCATCGCCTGTTTGTTCGTCCTGCAGATAATTATTGGTTGGATGTCATGCTATTTTCTATCCATTGCGATTTCTTGGTGATTATACAATCTTTGCCATTAAATCACAGCTTTTTTGGTTGCGCAGTTTTGATTCCGGCACTAAGCCATCGTAATGACCATCGAAAGTCCTTGTCGGGGCACTTAGCCACCCTCATCTCTGACTCAAACCTGGTACGAGTCGGCAAGATACGTGTATTTGAAATGGGGCCCCGAAAAGCAAGCGCACTGTACAGCTGTTGATACAGTCTACCCTCATTGCAGCGACTTGTAGTTGGATCACCATGTAAAAAATAGTGGTATAAATAGGAGGCTGACGGCAGATTTCGAACCAAAACAGCACAACCCGTTCATACAACGGGTGGAATTTTTTAAACGGTGTAAGGGCCAGTTGGGCGTAAAGTTCGGTCGAAAGCTCGGTCGGCGTAGCTCGGTGTAGACCTGAAACATTGCCTGTTATTAACGTGGAATGTTTCAAGTTTACACCGATGTCTATCACACTGAGCTGTCGACCGAGCTTTCCACCGACTTTTACACCCAACTGACTTTCACACCGTTTCGAAAATATCACCCAACGCAGTTATTTCCGACTGGGTCACCATAAACATGGATACACTGTGTTTTGCACTCACCCAAACGCACGGCTAACCGGCGACCCGTTCCTGCCCCTACACTCTCCTTCACAAGTGCAGTCACCGAAAATGATATCCTTTGATTCATGCACTTTATTTGCGTCGATATATTTGATGATTCGTTGCGGAAATATTAATCCATCAGAGTTTGTCCAAATGTAGATGCTCGGGGCGTTCAGTGGCGAATGTGCCTCGTGGTAGCGCATCGTCTCGCGTGTCTTCAGGCTCAGATTACGGTAGTGGTCGTAGAAGGAGTCGAATATGAGTATGTCCTGACGTGTACGGTCTTTGGAAGAAGGTCTATTGCCGATCCAATATTTCAGATCTTTGAGATTACCTTATCAGTTTTTGAGGATGGCACCACGACACTATGATAAGGATTAGACCAGGACTTTGCATGCCAACACGAAATATCTAGCCGCAATCTAACCATAATCGTGGTCATCTAAGACGTGACACAGTGCCCGAAAGCCTGAAGTTCAAAAAGCAGCCACAATAATCTATCTACGCTCCATCTTGGACGCTGTTTAATCCGGAGGTACTCGAGATGAGCTCCAAATCCCGGGACTGAAAATCGTCACCCGACAATATTAAACATAAAGCATGACCAACCTTAAAATGTTCAGATTCATTCCTCAACGATGTCCTGACGTCCAAGTCCGTTGCCAAACCAAAGCAAAAGTTGACCACCATTCCCAGTTGTCGTGCCTGTCGTCCCCAAGTGTCTCTGATCGTTGTGCGCATGCCCAGCTCCCAACTGGCCAGCCTGCGATTGTGCGCCGTCCGAACGTAGATGGCGACCGCGTACGTGCGATTGATGACCAGGGGAAAACGGAAATCTGTGAAAAAAATTGAGGGAAAATTTCGTGAAAATTTTTCTTCTGCTCTGTTGGGCTGACCGGCTCTGAGAACTGATCAACAAAAGTTGTTGTAGCATTTGGGAATTGTCCAGAGAATGTCAGATCGAAATACAAGGAGACCACGGTAAGTATAGTCCATCCATCAACTCATGACACTTGTTGACAGCTGAAAAGCTTGACAGGATCCAGTGCTGTTCCGGTTCCGGTTGGCTTACGAAAAAGAAAAGAAAGAGAAATCGGTTTTTATTTTGTTTTTGTGCGCCGTTTTCTCTGACGTTGCCTTGCGTAGGAACAATTTTTCACAACAGAGCCTGAACCTCCCAAACAAAAGTGCCATGAGCTGATATGGATGGACTACACCTGGAGGGTTGCGAATTCCATGCATATAATCAACATCTAATCAAAGCTTAAACGGCACACGCCGGTTTTCAGACTTCTGGGCACATACTGGTCAATTCAATTTGTTCACGACTTTCGGTCAGATCCGGAATCTGCACAGAAACGCAGGAAGTTTGCTTCTCACGCGCCCGTTTTTAAAATCCAATATCCTGTTCTGGATCGCGCACAAGTACCCAATAAAACTTCCTAACCATGATGCGTGATATGAAAGCGGAAATTGAAGCCAACCTTTGCTCTCGATTTCCAGTTTTTTGTCCTTATTGTCCAATACTTCGTTGATCTTTACAATTTCGGTCCGATTCTCTTCATTCGATTTGTGTCCCGTGAACAAATTTTGAACGGTCTCTCTCACTCGGTCAAACAGTGACGTCGTCTCATTGACCTCTTCAGCTTCTGTTTATGCGCGTGTTTATAATTACGTTTATGTCTTTGTTTATCCTGGGAGCACCCAAGCATGGCACGATATAAACGAACCACGTACTGACCTGTTTCTTGCAAGATTTCCTGAATCTCTTCCATTTCAGCCATAAGCAGCAGTTCTTCCGCGCTCTTCGCTTCTTCATGATCGTTGCTCAACAACAAGTCAGCAGAGAAATTGCTGATTATTTGCAATAGCGACGGTTTGGTGACATTATAGTGGCCATAGATGATGGTGTTTTGCTGTTCTAAGTGGGACACGACAGTCAGTCGCAACAGTTCGATGCAGACAACGCCCACGAACACGCTCCCAATCGTTTTGTATGAACACCGTTGCAGATTCGTTGTTGCTGTCCGTAGACTCGGCAATGGTTCCTTCATTCTGACGCATGTGAAAAATACTGTGTGAAATATAGTTGGTACATATTGGGTCAGGGTGTTGCATTTGCCGGGCACCTCATCGGAGGTTGAAACACAGGGCTTGAAAGTGCATAACATAAAAGTCACCACATACAGTATGTAGATTGTATACAGTCATATGCTACCACCAGCTGGTAGTATCACCAGCTGATGCCATATGCACAAGATTTGGCAAAACCAAAGCTGAAATTTACGCGTTTACGAAAATTAACGCATAAAAAATTCACAGCCCCATTTATCCATTTTGACCCGTGCACCTCATTCTCTGAACCAACAAGCGCACAATCATGCGGTATGACAGCCCAGCTTCCGAACCCATACGGTCTGACGACCATCTGTGTGACCTGTGTGGTGCGCTTTATCAAGAAATAATGGCTGCCCATCATACCTGTAGGATTAGCGGAGCGGTCTGTGGCGCTCGTTGTGCAACCCCCTTTTCGGTGGCGCTCCAAGTTTTGGGTGGCGCGCGATGTTTATCCGATTTGTTTTTGTGGCGCTCTAAGTTTTTTTGTGGAGCGCCAAGTTCGATTTGGCCGTTTTGGTGGCGCCCGAAGTTTTTTGTGGCGCCCCAAGTTTTTTGTGGAGCGCCATGTTTTCGGTGGCGCGCCAAGTTCTTTTGTGGAGCGCAAAGTTTTGCTCACCAGCGCAAGTTCGCAGCGGAGCGTCAAGTTTAGGGAGCAGCATCTGGTATTATGAGGCGCTTCAAGTTTAGGGAGGAGCGCCAAGTTCATGAGAGGAGCGTCAAGTTCGTTCTCTTGTGTGGAGCGCGAAGTTTGATTGCCTACAGAGACTCCCGGTGTTGACCAAAACATGCGTGGCGCCCAAAGTTTGACCAAATGTTGCGGCCGGCAACACGAGAGGCGCCTGACATGCGCTCGACCACACCGGTGGAGCGCCAAGTTCGCAACTACATAACTCGCTTAAAAAGGCTTCTTTCAGCATTTTGAAATCAGTTCTGGAACCGACTGGTTCATGCGTGCCTTGTTGTTTAATAGTGAAAGGTATCCCGATGCCATCGCATCGCCAATACAGGAACCCAAAAAGTGACCCGATCGACCGGCGGACACCAATGACCGGGTCACCTTTGGAAGACCACCCCCTATATATATGCAAACGGCGAAACATTTTTGACTGTAATTGTGATTGAGTCAATGAATAAAAAGTTACAATTGGGCGATTGAGTGAGAGAATACCGATTATATCCGGTCGCACCCGTCAACAGGAATCATGTGGGAGGAGCCTGATGTGCACAAACATTGTGGGTGGAGCCTGATGTGCACAGCGTCGTATTTTGATCAGCACATGGGCCTTCCGCGCATTAACCTGCCATTAAGTCAACGAGAGTTTGTCTGGTGGCGCCCAAAGTTGGACCAAAAGTTGCGGCCGGCGACACGAGAGGCGCCCGACGTGCGCTCGTGGAGCGCCAAGTTCGCAATTACATAACTCGCTTAAAAAGGCTCCTTTCAGCATTCTGAAATCAGTTCTGGAACCGACTGGTTCATGCGTGCCTTGTTGTTTAATAGTGAAAGGTATCCCGATGCCATCGCATCGCCAATACAGAAACCCAAAAAGTGACCAGATTGACCGGCGGACACCAATGACCGGGTCACCTTTGGAAGACCACCTCCTATATATACACAAATGGCGAAACATTTTTGACTGTTATTGTGACTGAGCGAAAGAATAAAAAATACAATTGGGCGGTTGCGTGAAAGAATACTGGCTAACTTCGGCCAACGGCAGCCATGTGGGAGGAGCCCGATGTGCACAAACATTGTGGGTGGAGCCTGATGTGCACAGCGTCGTAGTTTGACCAGAATTGCGCCCTTCTATGTATTACCCTGCCATTGAGTCAACGAGAGTTTGTCTTGTGGCGTCCAAAACTTAAGCAGAACCTGACACTGTACATGACACACACATCAGTGGAGCGCCAAGTGCAAAAAGAATTTGAACCGGTTACAAAGATTCTCATCATCATATAAATAACGAATAGTCGCTGATATTGGAGTGTATCCACTATTTTTTCGGCATCCGACTACTGCCGTCAGCCGGGTGGGGAGCGCGACGTATGGAGCGCGACCATGTATTATTCATGAAATTCTTTTGTTGTTTGATTGCGTTCAAGTTTTTACTGCACTCTACCCAGTTGCACATTTTCGATGTCGTTCGTTGCAGTACAACTCCTTCGTGATTCAAGTGATGTACCGTCGTGCAGCATGATCGCACTGCGATGAGCCGCTGCAGTGTTTGTCTGTGACAGCAGGTCGAACCGGGCATCCTGAACACAATTACATCACAATTCACATTGTTTTAATTGTGGAGAGATCAA
>JASAMV010004217.1:0-20053 GCA_030248065.1 Rhynchonema sp. JSB1_4
CTCAAATGTTGTTTTCACAGACGCATGCACAGTATTGCTGTTGTGACTTTCTGTCTTTTTGTGGATGTTCTGGCTTGGTTAAAAGCAAAAGAAATCAAAATTATGTTATGCCAATAAGGGCAATCCGTGTATTGCCAAACGACAAACTTTCAACTTCTGCCTAAAACAATATCTACAGTAGGTTTGATCACTTCACATATGTATTGAGACGGCCCCTAGTGATTGGGGGCGGATTGGGTCAGGTCTCGCGATGGTCACGTGACTTTTTTGCATTATAACATTCAGATGAACTGATGTCACTAATTTCGACCAGCGTAAAGTATGACCGTAGGTATGTTCGTGGTCAGCTGTGACGGACCCACCTTTACGCTGGTCGAAATCGACATAAATGAATCTCAAAATATACCACAGAGACGAACAAAAACGTCACGTGGCCAAATCAAGACAGGTGCCCAGTCCATATCATCAAGTTTGACTTTGCCCATAACGCGCATGTACAAACCGTCAGCAGATTCTGTGGGACAAAATCGATAAGTCCTGGCACAATGCCAGAATTGCGAAACGCTGCCGCCAACGCAATATTGCCGCCACGGGCGTTGCCGCTGCAAAATACATTGGTCGGTACAGTCCACCCTCGGTATAGTGACACGATACTTTTGGGAAAAACATACTTTGACAATACTTTTGGAAGAAAATTCAGCCGGAAGCGCAAAACCAAATTTTACGAATGGAAAAAAGTAACACAGCCACATAACGAACTCACAATGCGTTTCCTATCTGCGGTCGGCCAAAATTGTTGAAGTTGTTTGATTGACCGGTGAAATCTTGTGCGCGGAATGGAAACCCTAAAGAACGTACTACACGTTTATGGCACCGAACGGGAGAGAGAGCCAAAAAAACAGCGACAAAACACAACTTTTAGCAAAACGTTTCACTTTGAGGACGTTTCTTTTATCTTGCTAAGAAATGTGTGGGTTATGCTTCTGGCTGTGTTTCAAATAAAATCGAGGCATTTGGTATTTTTTGTGGTCAGCAGACCGTGCGCTTCTTCTCTGGCTCCACGGGCAAACCAAAACGCCAGACACGGTACAGTAGCCAAGACCCGCCAGTGATCAACGCGTTATGAGTGCCACAAGCACAACGACTTATAATTATGTACTGTAGCTTTGGATAATATTTTTAAACTTTGATCGATACCTTGATTTGAATTGCCGCCTCGATTGTTGTTGTTGTTGTCGCGTGATCCAAAAAGGAAATCGCCGACGTCCGATAGCACTTTGCCGAAATCATTGCCGTTGTTGTCATCGGTGCTTGAGCCGTAAGGTTGACTCTGATTTCAATAAGTCTAATTTAATGGGTTTGAGTAAAACAAAACTGAGCTGTAAAAATTAACTCGGCGCGACAAAAACCGAGGGAAACCGGGGCAGATCCGATCACTAAAATTTGATACCACCGAAATTCATCTTCTGTTATGTTGTCAAAAATTCAAAGGCTTTAGGCAGCTTGTGCAGTTGCGGGACAGTTTGGAGCCCTTACAGACTGAAAATAAATTACATTTTCCGATGTATGTATGCTCCACGCAAGTACCGCTGTTTTCTGGCACAAAACGTCTTCCAAAAAACATTTCGTACGCAAAAACCAAATTGCCCAGATTGGTTTCTTATTCCGAAAGGAGTGAAATGGAATACGCTTCAAACAAAAGCTTCGATTTTCCACTTTTTTCAAGTGTACCCCGGAGACTTCATGTGGAAAACTCTGTACAGACAGTACAGTACAGCATGGTGTTTGTCCATGCACATTAACAAACCGCCCGGCTAACCGATCCGCCAAATTGCCACGCATACTCGTATCCATTCGAATTGTAGCCCCTCTGGCCGAGCGCCTCCTCAAAATCTGGCCCGAATCCGCCATAGTTGTCGGCTACCGGGATTATGCGATTGGAGGTGGGCGGGTTGTAGGGTCGGGGACGGGTGTAGGGCGCTGGCTGGACGGGGTCAGTTGTAATTATCGACTTGATGGGAACCCTGGCCACACTTTCAGCACCTTGAGATGTCTACTTTCATCCCCCAGGGCATGGTTGGCATGATGCCAATTGTGTCCTTGCTCGTACAGCTTGGACATCGTCAGTGGGAATGGATCGAAATGTCATGTGACGGTTCGGGACCGAGACCCCAAGTTCGGGTGCGGGTATACGTAGTACATACATACTGAATGTACGTACATATGTACAGTATGTAGGTATTATATGCCTTTCACCCCGTGCTTTCCGGCCTGAACGGTATACCGGGGCACAACTTGGTGACAAAACACACACACCTACTTTACATAACACAGTAGGCGACCCATTTAATTGGGCAGAGACGAGCAGCAGCTGTGCGCTGCCCTGACTGCGTTTTGTGCATTTTTACAAGCGGTGATGTATATACGCGAGCCCTATATCCATGTGTACCTTCGCACTGACGATGACCTGGTGCACTACTGTTTGCGAGTACACTCATCGACTCCAATCGGATCACGTCACAATAACGATAACAAAATAAAGTTATGAAAAAACGAACGATAAAACCGTCACACGAGTGAGACCATGCATCTGGTGCTCTACCTGGGGCCGATAGGGCTGCCGTCTGTCCATTGTTTGGTCCAAATACCACGGATTTGCACCATAGGTGTTCGTGCGTCCACTTGGGTAACTGGGATACTGGAAACAGAAAGGCCGGTTGTGTGCACTTTGGGCACGGTGCGCGTTTGACTTTGGGTTGGCACCAGAGTGTTTTTCTACATAACGTGTTTTTTTTAATTCTCAGAAATATCAGTAAATCCCGTAACTGTCATCATCGGACCCTCGCGTGGTCAACATAATTTACAATTGTTATCACAGAATACGTATTTATGAGAGTCCACCTCAGGCACAACGGCCGATTGGACTTGCGCGTGATCTTCGCATCGGAAAGCTCGATAAACAGGTTGGCTCCTGTATATTGCTCCAAGCCTGTCATTCACTCCAAAGAGGCACTCATAAATAGCGCATACATTATAAATTGTTCATGGTGACCGAAAATGGATCCCATATCATACTGCAAGACGATGCCGGAGTCTAAAGCGACGCGGACTCTATGGAACCCTTGGAAACCCATCAGAAACCCTTGGAGATCAATATGGAAAGAATTCCGGTACGCACTCATTTAAAATCAAACCTGTGGTTTTCCCACGTAATCCCTGTATCCAGGCACAGAGTTCAATCGAGTGTCGGGGTCAATGTACCACGGGCGGTATTGTGTCCCATATTGTGCAGACGCAAACGCACAGAGGCACACAACGAAGAGAAACAACGCACGAAGCCTGCAACTTGCGATCACCGAAAGCAAAGAATGCACGTTACATAACTTAGTATTCAAAACGGTCAATATGGTGCCCTAGAGAGCATAAAGAGTTCTGGGCCGCCCGGCAGTTTGGGACCCGGGATCTAGCAGAGTCAAAAAGAACAGGACCTAAATACAAAGCCTAACCTAAGCCTCAGCCCAAAAAACAGGAGCTTTGCTCTTTTGGCTATACTCTTTTTCTTGCTCAAGGTTGTCCTACTCAAACCGCCTTTGTCCAATCGCCGGTCACATGTTATCATGCCCAGTACGTTTGTTTTTGAAATGAGCTCGAAATATCTTATCTGCATACTGCACGTATACATACATGCATACAAGTCAAAATAAAGAATACATACATATACAGAATATACACATACGTATAATATAGTTGACCTTTTCTACCCGCGCTTACCGCATGATTTCGCCAGTCAGCTGGTCAAAAACCAAGCACTGTGACACAATTAAATACTGTGGCTAAACACTCGATTGAATAATGTCGATATCTGGTTACTCTGGGCGTGACACCCAGATTTTCAGACAGCTGAACGGAAATTGAGTTGAGCAAAAATCTGCGCACTTTCGCTTTTTATTGGACGGTTTGCACCATTATAACGGTTGCCTGGTTTGTTTTTTTTTTCAATAAATTGCTAGCCAAACCTTGCAAAAAATATGCAGTAACCTGGGAGTATCGGTACATTCGCCTTTTTACATCAGGATATTTATGTGACCAAGATCTCACAGCAAAGACTGTATTCGCATTTTGGCTACCGTTTTCAAACTTGTTCTGTGTACCTTGTGTCTTAGCCCGGTATCACCATCACGTCAGCCAAGATTGCCAGCCAGTTTCTGTCAGTTACCTGAGAACGCCAAAGTACGCCCCCCTCCAACTATGTAGTACCCCATGGGGGCTTATTCGGAGAAAATCTTGAGCACAAGCACCATGGTCATTTTCAGCGATGGGACTCGTTTGGTTAATTATTTTTTCTGAGGTCTCAAATCATCCGAAGTGGTTCCCAAATATGACCCAGCGTACTTACACTTGTTTATGAGTTTGCACGCAGGCCCAGCTATAAGATCTGCTGGTGGGACTCTTTGGAGCCGAATTTGCCAAGGGCGTTCGCACTGACGAGGCCTGGCGCCTCGGTCTGTCTGCAAAAGCAGGGCGAAACAGACCAACATTACTGCAATCAGTGCATTCTCTGGTATAGTTTATTCCAACTGTTTCTTTAGCACCATTGTATTGCACTCCGCGACTTTTCAGGCCCGGCCGATACAGGCCCAGCATATTTGACCTACATAGGCTTAGGCTTAGGCTTACATCGCATTCTGTGTTTTTTGCTCCGCCATTCACACATTTACGCATGTTTTTTATGTATTTTCCTGCTCTCATCGCGCTTGTTTTTATCTTCAGCCTCAGTTTTTGCCCTCTGTTTTTTTAAAATTTTACCTTTTTTGCCCCAGTTAGTTGCAGGTAGAACAGCAGGATGTACTGAAGACCCGCCTGGGTGTACTTTTTTAAGTACAGGCCCAACTGCTGTTCTGAATCGGTGCTTGTCTACATTCATGGCCGAAACAAGACAGCCATTTATCTAGCTATTATTAATTTCTTCTTTCGTTAATTTAATTTCTAATTTTCCTAGTCTAGAAAATGGTTGTAAAAGCCGATTCTCTAGGAACTCGTTTTTTCTCTGCCTTTTATGGGGCTAGGTTGTTAGTTTATTTAGTATTTTACAAAAAAAGTTTTTATTTTTGCGCAATTTTTTAAATTTGCTCTTGCTCGCTTTTTTGCCTTCATTTATTTCTCTGTTTTTTCCTTTTCATTGCTGCCTTCATCAAGCTCTCACTTTTTATGGTGTCTTCTACTAATAGGTAATATTAATCTGTCACAACTTTCCATTTTTATAATTAGGCTCCAGTCGGGCCCGAATCGGCCGGGCCTGAATGGCTGGGCCTGAACCTGTGCCCCGGGACTGAATCGTCGCACAACAATTGCATTGGCCAGGTGATGACAAACCCGCCCGACTGACCAAACAGACTGACATGCTACTGGCGTGCCCAGTGTCTTAGCCCAATTGCTCAATTGACGTCTGAGTTTTTGTGCCAGAAAACCGGTTAGATTATTGTTGTTGATGTAAACTCAGAATGTTGATAGCGCGCTTTCAAATTGGTTGGCTCCGCTGCTCTTGAAATCAGCAACTTGCGTGGGTCACGTGATTTTTTCATAATATGGATGTTTTTAAAATTTTATTGGTGCCCATAATTTCGACTACATTATTACAAACGTTATGATGCCGGCGCAGAAAGAACTGCTGCATACCGTAGGATAAGGGAATTTGGAAATATCCTGAGTCCAGAAAATAATCGCGTAACCACCCATTCTCAAATATTTACGGCTCTCACACGCACAGCACCAATATTCCAATTCATTGCAACACATTATATTTTATTGACATGTCTGATATTGTACGGCAGCTTTGCATTTGAACTCTATGTGCATTTTGGGTGCGGTTTTTTTAGTTTTTCTGGAGAATGAATGAGGGATGAGAGACAGGATAGATTGCTGTGTGCTGAGATGTAGTCGTGCCTCTGTATAATGACACAATAAAAAGGCATTTTCTTTGACGATAAAGGACATCCACTGCATGGAGTTGTACACTGGAGGCCAACGTTTGGGACGTTAAAAATCTCCAGTATTATGTAGGGTTCACTATATAGAGGATAGACTGTGTTGGGGGTTGTTCTGAAACTTCTGCAGTATAATGTTGCGTTTGGATGCTTGTGGAGAAATAGGGCGCCGCAATGTGGGAAACGGAATAATTACGGGCATCAAAGACATAATATGTCAGAATTAATGTCACAGAGCAGAGTTGTCATTATAATTACACATCATTTTTGCAACAGAACACCTAATTATCCCACAATTAGCACCATAATTGTCTAAGTTCTGCCCCGCAACAAGGGGTTTCAAAATTTTCCCAAATATCATTTTCGCGTCAGCATGTTGGGGTGAGTTCCGAAGTGCGCGTGACGTGTGTGGGTACCGCACCTAAACGCAATTGGGGATCAATTACATATAATGTTCTACACAAAATAGCAGCTCAGAGAAACTAACACATAGCGTTTTAGGTATGTGACACACAAAATAAAGCACTCACTGTCAAAGGTCTCTCACTCAAAAGTGATACCACTCAGTCTCAAAGCTACTTAACTACAGCGTGTGCACCCTCACCCCGGTCCGGTATTTCTTTGTTTTTTGGTGTTCTGGTCAAAGTATCTAGCATCAGTTTTGTGTGTTTGTGTGCCAAGTGGACAAATGCAAAGATCACCGCAGGTATACCAGCAAACGAGTGGTTATTTTCCCCCTCCAGTTTGTGTTTGGGTCACTCTCGGAAGCCATTATAAAAAGCGATAGTCATTTTGCAACGATATTGGTTCCTGGAATGTTTGCGTGAGGCAGTGTATTTATTACAACTTGCTCTGATTTTCGCAGACTTTTATTGCTTCTTATTTACCTGCGCTAAGTTGATTTCCCCTATCACGTTTGAGGAAATACTGCACAAAAACCTATTCCGCCAAAAGCACATTCGCGCGTTTTATCACTCTGGGTGAATCATAACGAGCTTATCAGAAAGAACTGCTTCAAGCTTCAAGCACTTAAACTGGGATACAAAATTTCACAATGCCATATTATATTATTGGCTTCGATATTTTCTGTCCTCGAAAGGCGAAAACTTTCATGATTGAATTTGTTGGCAAATCCCGCAAAAGCTTGCTCCAGCTGCGCTGGCAAATAATTGTCCATCTCGCAAACACGGGGCATAATTATGAAAAAGTTCTGTCGCTTCCAGAGGGAATTTCCAGTTTCCGAGATAGTGTAGGTGTATCTAAACCCATGTGTATGTTTACACATATGGATGTTGCTGTCTGTGTATGTAATTATTGCAAGTATACATACCGTACAGTATGTGGGTCAGCAGTCCCCATTATTTTTTCAACATTTTTTCACCTGGTTGTCACATGAGTTCTTTGCATTGCGTGGGCAGGCAGGCTAATTGTTTAGTGATCAACGCAGTGCGACGTCTTCAACCCTTCAAGGTTGACGATGGGAGTAGACGATATGCGTTGACGTCATTTGATATCATGGACGTCACGAAAGGCGCCAGAGTTTTCCGGTTACACAGCCCCAGATTTTTAATGGACCAACGCTGTGTGGGCTTTCAAACCACGAAAAAACGACATTTTTTGACTTTAGACCATTTACTGTACATTCTTGCTTGGCGCTGATGATATACTTGCATCAACTTAGCCTCAACCTCTTGGCATTTTGCACAGCCTTCAATATCATTGGCTCATGCTCAGCACCTCGAGCTTGCAATATTCTCAGAACATCGGACTCATTTTAATCAACAAACCTGTATGTATGCCCGGGTCGAGTCATAGATGATTGTCGTTTTGTTGTCTGGGCCAGGCGCTAATGCTTTGGACTGGTCCATATTCTGGTATCGATCTGTTACCTACGCATGCACGTGTTTGAGGCCTTCGCGTATTTCTGGACACATTTTTTTCGCGAACACCGCACGGAGTTTTGCCGGTCATTATGTACATATGTACGTACGGTGTTCAAGCCCAATTTGTTTGTCTTTTGTTTCTGAACTAATTTGCAGTTTTGTGTTTGTCGTGTTTTGTGCGTGATGTTAAGTTTATACGATATTTCGTTAAAACCCGCCAAGTCTGTGGTACGCATGTGTACAGGCTTGCAATCGGCGGCTGATGGTTTGTCGTCAAATCATCTCATCAAAAAGTCGTCAACACATGAACACCAAATGAGCGCGACAACTAATACGTACATACAGTATGTTCGACGACTTTGTTTGACAAGATGATTTGACCACATCACTATAAGTCTTGGAATCTTGTGCACCAAAAGACCATGTGTCGTTCTTTGCACAACTGTGATTTAATCTGTGTACAAGTCTGTGGCACGGTTGGTTTCAGCCGTTAAGAATCACCCTCCCGACACCAACTTTTTTGCAAACAAAAGCTTGTTTTTGGGTATATAATACACCTGCGCGTGTAACATCAGCGAGTTAGCCAAGTCTGCGTGCACTGGTTGCACATTACTGTGTTTGTCATGCATTCCGCGTGTGTCTGTGATGGCGCGCTGTAACACGCGCGAGTGACACAAGTATAGTCCGCCCACCAGCTCATGGCACTTTGTGTTGCTGCTGGCTGGTTTGTTCTCTTCCTCCACGTTCTAATGAAAGAGAAATTGAGCGTGACCGTTTTTTGCAAAAAAAACTAAAAAAATTATAGAATGTGTCGAAAAGGATTGAATTCGATCAAATTTAAGATTAAATTAAATTAAAATCGATAACACACGTCGATTTAATAAAAACCACAATTTAGGAGCAAAAAATTTTTTTCGAAAACTCAATTTCTCTTTCATTAGAACGTGAAGGAAGGGAACAAGTCGGCCAGCAACACTGAAAGTGACATGAGCCGATGGACGGACTATACGTATAGTTGTAGAAATAATCGTCGGTTTTTCTAACCAATAGGGCTGAACCACTTGCGTGCGAACCGGGATCGGTGTGCAGGTACCTGGCCGGTCCACAGTGCCATGTACAGTATGTACATTTGCACATATACTGTAGTATAAACATATACGTATGTAGATCCCACCTAGACATATGGCACAGCAGTTACTGTTCAGCAAACCATAATCATGATGATCAAATACAGTGTTGTGCGTGTTCAGTCCCGGTGATCATTACGGACCAGAGAGGACGCACACGCGAGTGCTGAATGTGAATCTTTCTGTTTCGGTTCGATCCGGTGCCCGTATGCCACAAACTGTCAAATTCGAAAACAATTTTAGTTCCAAACATCACAACTTCACATGAAACATCGGCAAGCTACAGTCACACAGTGCCACACAACCAGCCGCAGTGTGCATATGTTACTGTATAACTGACAGATGTTTCACAAAATTGACAAAATCGGTACCAGAACCTGACCATACGTTTGTCACCCAAGTTTTTGTTTGCTGTGTGCAGAGCGTTATCAAAGTGACCCGATCAATATGAGTATGATACAGTAACTCCAGGCCTTGACCGCTTCGCTACGTTTGCCTGCGTGCAGCATGCAGTGCATGATGGGTGGGTACTGGTGCATCTCGGGACCCAATTATAGTCAGCGAATGAACAAAATCATATCAAGTTCGAACTTTGGCACATGTTCAGTACACAAATTATGCATGTGACTTTTGGCATACCGCATAGTTCGACCAGGGCCTGGCTGAGTGCGTGCCCAGAATCCACAGTGACAACTTCGCAACCACAACATCAAGTCGTCAGTATTGACGAGCTATAGCAGTACCACCGGGTACGCGCACAGGCCAAAACTTTCAGGCTGAAAATGTACATAACACACCCAAGGGCGCATTTCAAGTGGACACAGTTTCACACTTACAGTCTGGCCTCTTTATAGGGGCTCCTGTGATTGGTTTGACACTCTGACCTAAAACAACCGCCTGCGTCTCCGTTTTGCGCGCCGCGTGAAACATCAGCAACGTTCCGCTACATGCCTTTACAATGCGCATGTGTTACCAGATGAAAATGCTTGACAGACCTGCTGAAGTACGTAGAACTAACAGTGAGACCAATACAATGTTCAGTGATTGGCTTGATTTCTTGGAGACTAGACTGTAATATAACACTTTTATTTTGTTATCCTTCATTTGCAGACACAAGCAACCCCAAGGGATCAGAAAGTCCTATTTTCGTACCCATATACATGATCTCTCATACGTGCTACACGTTCTTTATGCGTAATGTGAAACAACGCCACAACCAAAAAGGCAAGTTTTAGTCTGTTCTTTCGATGATTTAGGGCACTTTGATGCAGGCTTAAATGACAATATTGGTGCGTGAGCCACATCGGTGATTGGGCGCTTGTCTTCGCTCTGTTATTTTTCATTTCGGCGCAGTCATTTCCCCTGTTGGGTTCCAATTACTCCATGGATTACATACATTGTTTTATGAACACTTTCCACTCTCTGGGGTGTGGTGCTGTGGTAACCACCCGTCAATCTTATGAAACCGGTTTTGATCGTGTTTTTGCGACTCACATTTGGGGGGCGCGCGCGCACTATTTGCTGTCTTCTTGGGTGCCAGTGTGGATACCAGCATCATGTTTAACATGGGTACCCAATCAAAAAACACGGTTGTATAACACCACGGGCCCGTGAGCGACTGTGGTTTTTTGGCTTGGTGTTCTCCCAAACTTGAGGGTCGCCTCCTGAGGGTGAGATAGTGTGATCAGACATGTGTTATGTCAAAACAGGCTCATGTTGCACGCCATTACACCACGCGTCTTATGTCGGCCGCTTTTTTAGTCAGTCATACTGTGGGAGTGGGACACATTCGCTTCTACAAGCACAATTATGACAACCACAAAGTCGCGGTCATTTTAAGGCGCGCGCGTCAGACAGAATAATGTACTATCTGTGGTGCCTCATAACTACCACGAACTGTATGCCAAGGAACGATAGTTTTTGTGCAGACCGTGTTGTGAGAGCAGTTGAAGCATTTATTTCGACCAGTGATTCAGTTTTTTTTGTATCTATCGTCATTCTCGAAAACAACTTTTACACAACGCCAGTCAAAATTCAGTGCACTGCAAACGCGAAATACATTCCAAAACAAACCTTGCCTTCGTCTTGCCGTGAGATCGACTTGTGGTCGGGGTTCTCGCCGTTAAATTTGATACAGCGTTCTTTATGAATTTCCACCTTTTACGGAATTCTCGGTAATCCAATACATTGGTTTGAACTGCACCCACAGAATCGTCCAAACTGATCGGGAGCACTAGCTGCGATTTCGAAATCAATCCCTGCTGCCTGTCGAACCGCGGGCCGGCGCGGCGGCAATTCACAAATTCAAATTTCAATCGTTGAATCAAAATTTAGAAAACACTATTGCCATCACCATGCCGATGCCCCAAATCTACGTGGAAATGCACAATGAGGGGTTCGAGGTACGTTTTGCTTTTTTCGAATTTAGGCATAGTGACCGGGGTCAGGCCTAAACTTGTCTTCGTGTGCCATCAAAATGAGAGCCTTCCTGTTAAAAGTACTATTGTGCGACGGTTCAGTCCCGGGGCACAGATTCAGGCCCGGCCGATTAAGGCCCGGCTGGAGCCAAAGCCTATAAAAGGGTCAAATGTGCTGGGCGTGAATCGGCCGTGCCTGTAAAACTGGGCCTGAAAAGGTCGGGCCTGAACTTCCGGGCCTGAAAAGACGCGGAATAGGAAAACTAGGAAAACAGCATGGAAAACTGGCGTTCATTTCAAAAGTTTCAAAAAAAGGTTAAAAAAATTGATCTTGCATTTTTCAGGACGACAACTACGAAGTGGTGAAGGACGAAAAGACGAAATCGAAATCATTCCATTTGGCCTCAGACTCGGAAACTGAGCGTGAGTGCGCAGATTTGTTATTTTTCGTATTTTTTGTTTTTTGCTTACTCTTGTGGTTTATTTATTGCCTATTTCACTGCTTATTATTATCAGAGATGCTCGATCGAGATTTATTCACTATTGATATCATACATACATTACATTTGTAAGATTTGCGCTGATGGACTACACAACTGATCCAACCTGCAAGCTCCATAAATCTGGTAACGTTCAGGTGGTAACATTTCAGACTACATTAGCAGCCTTTAAAGTTTAGAATGTGTCTTGTTTGTCCAGTCATCAATGAATTAAATCATTGTGAGACACTTTAGCAATTGTGGAATATTTTCTTCGTGTAGGTGGTCCGTCGTAGTAGGTGGTCTTTACACGTGTTGCTTTCCTAATTCGAAAATCGTCTGAGAACCTATCGCTATTTATTTTTCTATTTTTAAAAGGCTCTCTTCAGTAGTTTTTGGACAGCATGATCTGCTAAACCTGTGTAAACTAAACCTGCGTGTCAGGTGGGAAGCTACAACACTCTCTGGAAAGAATTTGGTGATTTTGAAAGCACACCCTGTGTGTAGAATTTTGCACATGCCCAATCTGCATTCTTCACTGCAGACGTGCTCATCACACACATCCAGAGTCACTCCAGGTGACCTTTTCGATTTGAAGATGCATAAAGTGAGAGGACGATAAAATTTCACTCCTGATTTTGTCACATTAATATTGTGTTTTTTCTTTCCTTATTTCATAAAGTTTTTCATGGCCGGCTTTGCATTTTGCTGTTTTCATATACTGATATAGCAGCGGCATTTTCACTCTCAAATTTCATATCTTTAGTATGCGCACCGCTATTGGTTGATGTTGACATACGGATGTAAGACAAATTTTGAGAGATACATACGTACTGTATGTATCACGCTTGGTGATCGGGAAGGATCGGATGTAATCTACATTGGTCACGTGTTTTTTTTTTAGTTATAGATATTAAGGTGGAATTATAGTTGGGTCGCGACCACAATTTTTAGGCGCAGCGACCCGCCGACCATAGTGGTCGCTAACACCCTGTTATTGTTGAGCGCGACCAACTATAACTGGGTGTCGACGACCTCAGGCTGCGACCTGCTGCGACCACCAAAAATGGTCGCGACCACGAGTTGAAAATTTTCAACTTTGCAAGTGGTCGTCGGCTGTAAAATCGATATGCATTGCCGGTATTTCAGTCGTAACGGAGTTCCTAGTTTTTTTATAAATTTTTTCTGACCAAAACAAGCCGTTCTCAACTGCCAGAATTCATGCAGCAGGCCTGCCTAAGCCTCGGGGCCAGAGTACTTCTATTTACTCATTTTCTCTTTCTATTCGTTGCGACCAGCTGCGACCGCGCGCCCAAACGACCACGCGACTTGGCGCCCAAAACCAACGCAAAATTTGGGCGCTTAGTCGCTGACGACCTTTTGGGCGCAACAGGTCGTCGACCAACTATAATTCCACCTTTAAGAGACTTCCAGCTCATTAGGTTTAATTTCGGAGAACATTTTTTACGCTAGACGAAATCAGTGGCTCCAGTGAACTTCCTGATATTCTTAATTCAAGACGCATCGCAATTAAATCTGATCACCACAGGTTGATATCGATCTGCTTTCATGCTTACGTGTCTTTCAAATGCTACTTTTTATGCACTTAAATGGTGGGATACTGTAACTTTTGGCTGGCCCTATGGATACAGTTGTTGTTTACCGTGTATAATAATGTTTGTTGGTGGCGCTAAAATCACCAGCTGCCTTTTTAAAACGTTTGTATGTTATTTGCATTGTACACTTGCTAGAATTTTTCCCGGCCGCAAAGAAAATGCTAACTTCACTCAATGCGTACACGTAAAGCTTTGTTCCGCTAAAACTGGACATCTCTCAGAACGCAACACTTGTCATAAAAACTCCATTTTTGCATCAGATATCTGACATCTATCACTGACGCTGTTGAAACAATATGGTATTGGTTGCACATTGACTTTATAAGAATTGGTCAAATTTTTTCCTTGAATCGTACAGAGGGAAGGTGACGGGGTGGTGACGTTGCGTTGCTTGATCAGCACGATGATATCCGCCCACAAGGCTAAATCGTATCGTTATAGATCTATCATCGTGCAAAGCACGTCCACAAGACTGCACACAGAGCATAATGATATCCGTTTTGGTGTTGAATTTGAAACGCCCAGTTTATTTCATGTTCTGCGCTTATTCACAATTCATCAAAAGACTCATTTCTGCTCTTGCGGGTCCTCAGCATTTCACATCAGTATGTAGTTTTCTAATGTGCTTCGAATGCACGTAAACGTTAATTTCTTAAAGGAGCTGCATCCAGGTTCTTTTCAACATCGGACAATCTTGCTTTTGATGATGTGCTTAAATTAATATGCGTGGAATTTTTATGCGTTCGCTCGTTTAGACGTTGTGTTAGTTAAAATGTTCATTTTTTGCAAATGGTGCGGCAAGCCCTGTCGATCACAACCTTGAATTCGCAATTTTAGAGGCAAATGGGCCTAGAGTTTTTCTTGCACTTTTAAATGGACCACAAACACGCATTCAGATCGCATAAATTGAATTATTATAAAATCGTTCAATAAACCTCATTTATTGTGTCAATCACAAGTTTACAAAAGGAGTTAGAGAGAAGTTCAAGTTCAAATCCGTCAAACAGAGCAGGCAGCACTCTCTCGGAACTGCGTGGTGCGTTAAATCCCATGCAACGTGCACGTACTTGTGCGTGTGTCGGAACTTCAAATTTGACTTTATGTGTTATTCTTTCGCATAAGAGGCGTTCTTCTGTTGTGTCTATGCTGTGTGTGCGTGTGCGTGTGAGTGTACAATTGCTGTATACTGTAGCGCACCCATTAACCGGGGTGTCAGCACCCGGGCGCGCACTTCTGCGGTGTAGCCCAAGTGTTCGCAAAAAATTGTTACACTCGCTGAGTAAATATCATTTGCAAGATGCACTACGGTTGTTCAATGTGTAATCCTGTTTGTTGACTGGGTTTTGACGCACATCATGGCCATGACAACATAGCAGTCCAGAAAATGGCAAAAAACTCGAAATTGCGGATCAAAGTTTTTGCCTCATACTTTATGCACGGCTCAAGTATTGCGTTTACTTTGGCAAAACACACGTGTGACGTTCAAAAATACAATCAAGACCGGATCTTTGGGTTTTGATAGGTTTGTTGGTGACCACAATCTCAGTTGTGCTCTGTTGTTGAGCGAGCAAATGTGCCTGAACGAACACACTCGCAATCACAAAATCACACACAAAAGTAACTTTCTCAGAAAAACTGTCAATTTTGCGGATTCTGATTCAGATCTATACGTCATACCAACGGTGTCTGCACAGTACTACCTGACCTATGTCTGTATACTCATGTACGGTATTGGTTGCACAATGACTTTATAAGAATTGGTCAAATTTTTTCCTGAATCGTAAAGAGGGAAAGTGACGGGGCAATAACGTTGCGTTGCGTGATCGCACACAAAGCATGTAGTAAAGAGAATGTTTCAGACCTGCGGCAACGTGGTTGATCTGCTGGATTATTTTCAGGTGCAAATGTTTTGTGAGAATCACAAATAGCACAGTGGTTAAGAGTGACTGAACGTGAAAATCAGGATAGATTTGATGAATTCTTATATGGTCATTGTGCGACCAATATTTCATACAAACATACAGTATGTAATAAACACTAGTACGTCAAGTGTTTTTTCACACTGTTTCGTTGTTATAGCTTGGTCTTTTATGTAAGACACGAACATTCCTTATACTTTTTATGATCATACAGAAAAATTATTGGTGGTTTTTCATGAAACCACACTCCATGTGTGTGATTTGAAAACCACACACGCTTACTTACATGCTCTTCTGGCCTAGAACAGCAGCCACAAACAATAGACTGCACCGGATGAGGTCCACTTGCTGTTGTTGTTATCGTTGTTTTATTGTTTGGTGCCAAATTCGTCCATGTAAATTTTATGACTGTAAATACAGGACCAACTAGTATAGTCCAGCCACGAACTCATGAGACGACTTTTTTTTGAAATAGGCTTGTGTGGATCCAACAATGTTCCGGTTCCACGTATTTCGGAAATGAAGACCCTTTTACACGCTCTCCCTCGTGCGAAATTCCCTTTTGACTCCCAAAACATTTGTGTGCTGAACAACGCGCTCGCAAGCACGCAACAAAACGCCTCCTCCCATTCTAAAGCAAAACACAACGCGTGAGAACCATGGATTAACAGTACACAACATTTCCAATTGGTCCAGGTTCAGGCTGCTTTGAGCTGTGTCCCCTTGTACACCTAATTAAATACTGTGTGTAACGGTGGCATGCACTATGCTTTTATACGTAGAGTAATGCGACGGAAATTTAGCAAGTAATTTTTTTAAACTGTTACAGCTTGACTCACTTCAAAATCTTGACCAGTCGAAGTTTGACGTGTGCAGATCTTGTTCTTTTTTGTCATCGAGCATGCGCAAGCACCTGCTGAGTCAGTGTTGCTCTCTGACGTTCAATAAAGAACGATTATTTTCGGCAACAAATGCGTTCACCATAAAAGCCCTTGAAAGTTGTTAAGTGTTACACTTATTCTTCGTCGCTTCATTGTGTTTCCATTCATACTCTGTGGAGGACACGCTTTTTTGAAAAACACTGAACTTTTTTTCGAGAGTTCTTGACTTTCCACGTGTGAAAGAATCAATGTTCTTTACATGTATAGATACTAGTTACACAATATTATTTTAGACCTGCTGGTCCAATTATTATGGTAACGCGTTTTTTTGCAGGTGGTGGTTTGGGTAATTTTGTCACGAAAAAGTTTATCAGACGTCTGGGCATGATCCAGTCAGAAATGCATTGCCAAGGCTTGACGTGCTATCCCAATTGCTCACTGGTCACACTTGCAGTTGTGTGTGATCAAACCGTTCCTGGACACTCAACCAAGTTTCTCCTTTTGTTCATTTCCAAGTCTACACATTTTCTGACGCTTTCGCAGTACAATATTTTTCGTTTCAAAGGTTGTCTTCATCCAACTAGTGTTATTTTCCATCTCGATGGGCGCATATTGTCCCAGGGCGGTGTCGAACCCGCCGATGTACGCCAACCGACTGAGCTATACAAACGCACACGACTTTGCTTGCAGACCATCATTGCGACAACGTCTATGCACACACAGAGTCGTTGGCGTATTTCGCATCAGCAGATCCGCACAGTGAGGAGGGTCGAAAACGAAAACGCAAACGAAAACGACGAGCCAAAGGGGTATCGGACGCGAACGGCGTACCCATGGTGAGCTTTGGGATGTGACTGTTGTTGTGTGGTTTGAGCTTCGCCCGATTTGTAGAGAAAAGCTCTTTGCAGTTAATGTTCTATCAATATTTTTCGGCTAGAGGTCTGCCGCTAGCGTTTCTGAAACTGCTTGCTGTAGCAGCAGCATTCTAGCGACAAAATGTTCCTTGCGTATACTCTGTCAATTCTCTTGGGAAAAAATTTTTCAACCGCGTTGCCTGATCCGTAAAGCGCATTATGCGTGCACTGGCTACAGAAATCACGTGACCGCTATAGCCAGTGCACGCATCATGCGCTTTACGGATCAGGCAACGCGTTTGAAAAGTTTCTCCTAAAAGAATTGTCAGAGTATACATGCATAGAGTGACCGAAGTGTCCCCGCGTCGTGATTTTGTCACCAAGCAAGGGAGACTGCAAATGTCTCTCGAATATGCTGTGCACGTTATACAGGACAGCAGTGAAGCCGGAAATATCTAGGAACTGAGGACGGGCATTGCTAGACACGCTGCTTGACTTCTGGGTGGTCCGGGACATCATCGGAGACGAAACCGGGCTGCAATGCGAACAGTAACTGACAAATTGTGCTCGCTGACTTGCATAGTGCCCAAGGGAGTAGACGCTGCAGTGAAGCAGCGAAAAACGAAGTAAATGCGGCAAATTTGACAAAAAAACAGTTTTTAATTTGTTTTCAAATTTTCATTGCAGATCGTGATGCAGACGGACTCAGACGTCGAGCACAAGCACTCGGGCGATGATGACGATGAGGACAAGGTGGCACATGACATGATGGGTACGTGGTGCGGGGCTGGCTGATGTTTCACAAAGCTTTGAGGCTTTTTTGTACGTTTTGGAGGTTTCTGGTCTCGGTAATGTCAAACTTCCTGACCTACTTGTGTACTGTGGATGTAAGTCATTCCTGGGCCCATGCCTAAGGTGTGTTGCGTACGTGTACTGGCCTTTCATCTTTATGGTTACCACTCGACCTTGTTTCATCATGATCCTCGCATTATTACACACAAAGGATAACGTCATAAAAATCCTGCCTTTGAGCGGCACACTACCAAGCACTGTTGTAGTTGGATCTTTTTGCTAATGCCATTGTTGCTGACAAACCTGCCTGTCATTTGTACAAACACACAGCGGGCTGTGAGTGCCTGTCATGCAACACGTGGGATGCGTGAAAATTATAGCGCCACGGTAATATGTATATTGAAATTAAAAAATGAGTGAAATTCTGCGAAAAAAGTGTAAAATAGGAAGCAGGCAGTGTGCGGCACACTTGGATAGAGCGGACCGTTGTTGACGACAGTTGCAAACATCCAGCTGCGCGTTTGCACGAAACAACGGCAGTTGCGTTGACAACATTTGTATTAGCTTGATGTTTATAGCACCACACGAGCGCATTCAAGAGCTGTTGGACAAACCACACGCCGATTTGCATCCGCTTTTCACACAGTTGAATGAATTGCAGGGGAAGGAGGAGGAACGCAGAGTGTGGCGCGAATTGGCACGGTTGGTTACGGTATACTGTTGGGTTACTGGGGCGAAATTCGAGGAGAATGTGCATGGAAGGGGGTGTGGTATCCGATGGGCTACGGTAGGGTTACTGTAGTAGACTGGTTACTGTAACCGTGTTTTTGCAAATGGGCGAAATTCGAGGAGAACGTGCGTAGAAGAGCATCGTATCCGATGGGCTATGGTAGGGTTACTGTAGTAGACTGGTTACTGTAATGGTGTCATCACGAACGAGAGAACCCAAAAAAGAGTATCCGATGGGCTATGGTAGGGTTACTGTAGTAGACTGGTTACTGTAATCGTGTTTTTGCAGTTGGGTGAAATTCGAGGAGAACGTCGAAGAAGGTGGCAATCGTTGGTCGAAGCCGCATGTGGCCACACCGAGTCTGCACGCACTGTTCGAATTACGAAACTGTCTCAAAGCGGGCACCGTCATCTTAGAGATGGAAACAGACAGTTTGGAACAGATGTTTCGTGAGTTTGAATATTTTGTGATCTTTCCTTGCTTCAGTCTTTCCGCAGTTCTTCATGATTGGGTTTATTCGGCAGTATTGGTATAATATCTCTCTGCGTTTGTATCGCGGTAAAACGCGAAAAATCTTTGGCTTTTCCTTGGTCCAGTGACTTGATGTTCGAAGCTTAGGCGTTGGCTCTAAAAACTCACGTGACCACAAAAGACCGATTATTCAGGCTTCAGCGAGTGTTGGTCAGCTGACCCTTATGCACCAGAACATCGTCAGTGCGAATGCGCAACCGCACATGATATTATGTACATATTGTCTTTGATACAGTCTCTTGGGAACATTTTCCAACAGAATCTAATTTGACTCCAGTGGGTCCTATATAAACAGTATTCGATTCTCGCATAATATTTATTCCCTCCGTACATTTTACCTCGATACAGAAACTTCAACGTTTCTTCTTTGCCCAACACCCATGTTTTCATCCATTTACAGAAATCGCGGTCGAAAAAATGGTCGCTGCACATACGCTAGAGTTCATGTACCAGGACGACGTGCTACAAGCACTCAATCGACCCAGGAAACATCAGTATCAACACAAAAGTATGCACAAAACGGGAACCGACGGGGTTGGTGGCTCTGATTGTTTCAGTGATGTTTCACTGGCGGTTGGGGTGCTCTGGGAACATAATATAGTATTAGTTATGTTGTACAATAGTATAATTATTGCAGTCAGTTTTGTCAATGAGAATTTTTTGCCTGTCCAGCCCTCTGCAGGCAAGTGAGCATCATCTGTAGCTTGGTGGACATAATTGGCCCGCTTCAACTGCTACATATATCGGGCGCGTATGGCGCATTATTCTGCTTGCGCCTGGTTTCACTGGTTATACGGTCGACCTACAAGTCGTTCAATTTGAGCGGGAGTACAAGTTTTA
>JASAMV010004218.1:0-10763 GCA_030248065.1 Rhynchonema sp. JSB1_4
ACACCTATGGGTTGAATCCCAACTTTTTCATTAAAAAAGCACATTTTTGTAGAGCCCGCAGTCGACCTGCGTATACTTGCGTATTTTTGGCAATGGTCTGAAACGGACTAAAAATGCATCTAGAGCTTGAAAAATGCTGGTTTTGAACTGTTTAGCACTGACTTCAGTTGTTTTGACGACATCCTTTCGCGACCTTGGAAAATATCCCTGAAGTTTTTGAAACAAACCGTTTTTTTCAAAAGTTGCAAAAATTGGAAAAATTTCCGGAAAAATAAAAACATATTTTTGCAGGCTTCGGAAAAAAACGATTTTTTTCAGTTATTTCCGAAAAAACGGCTTTTTTTCGGCCCGCAAGTATGGACCTGCCCAGCCCGATTCCACAAATTTGCGGCCCGGGTCGGCCCTACCCACCCCGAGGCAGTGCTGTCGTTGGGAAATCAAAAAGTCAGGATACCGGATACCCAAAATCCAAAATTTTCGGATACCGGATACCCAAAATGAAAAATCTCGGATACCAGAGGAGTTGCCCCCCCCCCCAAATAAAAAATCTCGGATAGCCAGGGGGTTGTTCAAACAAGGTTAATTTTTTAGAGGAAAAGTGAGCAAAATTGGTGTTGGAAGTGCAAAAAACGGTCATTTTTGGGGTTATGCTTGCGCCAGCAAGCGATTTTGAGCATTTTGGAGGTAAAAATGGGCGATTTTTACGGATTTCGAAAAAATTTAGTGTAGGATACCCCTGGCCAAAAATTCAGGATACCGGATACCCCTGGGTAAATAAATCAAGATGCCGGATACCGGATACTAGGGGGTAAACCCCCTTCCCCCCAACGACACCACTGCCCCGAGCCGGCACCTCCCTTCAATTAAAACAAACCAACAAAATCGCCGAACGTTAACCAACCGTTTTAGCCATCCTGATCTCTCCGTTCGTCTCATCGCGCTCTTGTTCTTTGCTTGTCGCACCTTTTGTTGTCGTCTTTTTATTTGTCTTTCGAATTCTGGTTGGGTCGTTTTTGTCTTGCCGGTTAACCGACGATCGGCTCAGATTTGAGCCCTTCTTTTTCTTTGGTATTTTTGATGTTCGTTCTTGTTGATTTCAGAAGTTCAATGATAATTGTTCTGGAAAACACATCTCACTTCACTCCTAAAACACAAGGGATGCTCTATTTTTCACTGACCCAATTTAGGAGGGTCTGTATTTGGGGGGGTCTATTTGACGGTTGAATTTTCGACCCGGCCCGGCCCGAGTTGGCCAAAACTCGGCCCGGCCCAGCACTACTAGTCTTATATAGTCTCGCAAAACTAGAATGAAACGAAATCAACCTCGATCAGCGCGCTGCTGTTTCTGCCAAAAAAGGGGGGTGGGGAAAATCGGGGGGGGGGATGCGCGATACCTACTGTGCCATGCCAAACAGCGGGCGCGCTACCCCGCATTGTCGGGCCAGGCGGGGCCGGCCCGAGGTTTTCCATGGTCGGGCCGGGCCGGACTCCCCGGCCCGACATTGCTGATGATATTGTAAAAATCGCGGTTTTTCATCAAGAAATCGCGATTTTTCGCAAGGATTTGGCACTGGATTTAGTTAGCAAAAAGTCATCAGAAAAAATGATCAAAAAATCGGGCCGGGCCGACCTGTCAGGGGTTGCGGGGCGGCTTCTCTGAACAAAGTAAAAAAACAAAAAAATTGCTCAAAAAAATCGCGCCGGGGCGGGCCGGGCCGAGTTTTCCCATGGTCGGGCCGGGCCGACCTGTCGGGGGTGAAGGCCCGGCTGGGCCCACCTAACCGGGCCCGATTGACAACTCTGCCTCCGGCACGATTCCCTCCGGCACGATTAGGCTTTGCTTAAGCTTAAGCCTAGGCTTTGTCTTTTACTAAATTGAGCGATGTTTAAACTTACAATTAACTCGCTGCCGTTTCTGACAAAAAAACAAGGCCAAAAAGGAACAGAAAACACGCGGAAAGCAACGCACACGCGCGCGCGCCAACAACAGCCAATCAGCAGTCAGCTCCGCAATGACGTCATGCAGCCAATCAGAATGCAGAACTGCTGAAACACATTATCACCGATTTCTCGCGATAGAAGTGATGTTTCAAAAATCGGACTTCACTATGTCACGTGCCTTGATCAAACGAGTCGATCGATACGTAACTCGCCCGACTTCATTCCGTTTCCTGGGAGGAGTTAACTTGAAACTAAAATGGCCACTTTTTTGGGAACGCGGACATCACGATTTCTCGGGTGTCCAGAAAACCACTTTCTGGTGTACCGATCGGGCTGATTTTTTCAGCGTTTTGTGCCGGCGGGTATACGACATTATCGCAATGATAAAATTGGCAAAAGCCCAACACACGCGCTCACGCCGGCACCCCCGATTTTAACACTACAGGTATAGCAAAATTTCCGATAATCTGACCTGCTGATGTTTCATGCTGCGTTGCGAATTTTTTTCCCACACAAACACTATTGAATACGTAAGCTATATTGTGGATATGTCGCCAATAAGCTAATGCCACGATGTCTTCTTTGTTTTGCTGTTGCCTAATTCCGGTGCTATACTGACGTATAGACCCTGATGATCTTTAAACTGCTTCAGAACAACAGAACCCACTAGCGATAGCGGTTTGGTAGAACAATTGCGTGAAGCTGCTAAGAATCTAAATTTGACAGGTTTTTTATGTAACTTGGGCAAAGCATTGATGTGAGGTAACTTTTTGGTGAACGACTGCATATCAAGATTAAATTTATTATTTAAATCCTCATGTCTGGCAATAATTTGTTCAAACGAATCAGAAATAGGTTTATAAGTTAAATTACCCCATAATGGAATGTCATTAGTGACACCAAATTCAGCCAAAAGTTTACTAACATAGAATTTTCTACAAACAATGACATAATTATTACTAGCCTTGTCCGCCTCACTGACCACATATTTATTCGCCAATAAAGACAAACTAGATTTTAGTGTCACCTTATCTACTTTACAATGATCATCAGATATTTGGTTTAACCTGGAGCGTATGATATACATAAATCTATCCTTGTATTGGTTAAAACAATCAACATTAATGTTATGACGTTTCGACCAAGACCGTGTTAAGTTACCAAGTTTTGACATGACATGACCTGCAAAAGCCACTTTACTGAAAGGTAGGTTAATTTTGAACTTGGTTCCTTTACTCATGATTTGTTTCAAAGCGTTATTATCAATTATGTCAACGTTACCAGTAACAATATGACCAACATCACAATTAACAAAGGGTGATGAACTACAATCACAGTTAGAATGGCTGAGACGCAAAAGAGCATCAATATCCAATTCACGAATCGATGTATGTTGATATACCATTCTAGAAAAAGGGGCAGGATATGAATAACAAACGCTAACTCTCCGTCTGAGGCTTTTATCGACTGGATTAAGGCTACATAATTTTCTATCTTTGAAAATATTGTGTAATTCTAATCGTTCAACACACTTGTTGCGGAAATCAATTGACATAAAATCACATGATTCTTTAGAAACATTACGATGACCTAAAGAAGAATAGTACCTGCTGACGAAACCAACCAACATAATATGTAATTGGATGGGGACATCTGTACCCCGTAAAGCAACAAAACATGATTTAAGTGATTTTTTGCTGAGCGATCTAAGAAATACAAATAATTGGCGCATATTATTATCATGGAAATACGTTTCAGCAACTTTTAACACATCGATACCGGTGTCCTGGTTAGCAGACCGCTTACGTTTTTTCTTTTTTCCACGTTTTCTTGGCTTACGTGGTGTTTTAATACTGAAATATGGATTCTTAAAGAACAAAGTATCTGGCGTAATGCTATCAGTTAACACGCCGTAATCATAAACGTCATTATTAAGGCCAAAAGGATAAGCCGAATTTAACAACAGAATAACAGTCTAAGCCTAAGTCTAATGCCTAAGATGCAAGCTCCACAAAAAACAGCGGGCCGCTGTTTTGTCCCCCGCTGTTTTGTCCACCGCTGTTTTGTCCGTACCTCTCGAGGACAGTCGGCGTAAAATCATGTCACGTGTGAAAATTCGAACACGAATTTGAAAAACAGCAGCAGTGGTCTGTTTGCAACAGAACTATATAGTATTTTACCTAATTCATGTCCAAACTTTGCCTGCAAATTTCAATTATGAACCCCGTCAACGAGATTCAAAAAGAGGAAACGCTGTATCGATACCGTTCTGGACTTGTTAGATGTCAGTTTGATTTCGGTAGCTGCAATGCAGGAAACAACCGGAATTTTTCATATACAGCACACCCCCTCCCGAATAGGGTGCCCGAGGGCCATATTCGGAACCTTTTCAAAAAAGCCCCCCCCTCGCCGGAGTGCTATTTGCGGTAAAAATTTTTCCAAAGAATCTATCAAAAACCATGGGTCATCACATCGACACCAAAAAGCATTCGCACAATCGAGAACAAAAACTGCTCTGCGATCGAATTACGTGCTTTGAAATGCACGCAATAATATGCATTGGTGATAACATTCAATAAGGTTGCCTATGATCTGCAGCTGGTGTCATAAACTCTTCCTGGATACACCGATGGCTCTCGAAAATTTTTGAAAAAAAAAACACAAAAATGCTTCAAACAAAAAGGCAGATTTTCCTCCTTTTTGGAATAGAGCCCGTGGGCTTTATATGGAAAACTCCGGAACCGATGCGCACCTTTGGCTCCACACATTAGAGCGAGTCGTTCAACAGCGACTTTGATGTGCTTCTTTTTGTTGTTCACACTTTCTCGGATGGAAACGGCAGTGAGCGGACTATTAGATTGCGTTTGTCCCGCAATATTTTGTAAAAAAATTTTTGTGAAAGTCCATTTCCACAAACTTTGTGATCTTGGTCCAGTGCAGCGACAATAAGTGCCTGTGACTCACTGCGCACTGGATCTGACCCCTTTTATGCAAAGAAATACAGCTGTGTCGAATTTTCTAAGATCCTTTTCGAACAACCCTCACAAGGGCGTGTCACGGACAAAACTGCGGGGACAAAACAGTGGTTTTTGAAAGACAGCATCCACTTAAAAATAGACATTTAGTGTGCATGAGTGAGCGTGAAACATCAACCAGCTGGGGACCTACGTTATGTACATACATTCGAGGCCTGATGGCTTGCAATCAGCCAAGCGAGCTGATGTTTCACGCACCTGCCAATAATTGGTGTCATTGTATGTACTAGTCGGGACCCGTGCCTACGGCCCGGCTACATCGCGCCGCGCCCGCGCCGTGCCACCCCCCTCCTTCCGAAGACCCCCGCACCTCCGCAGTTGTAATCAGGGTTGGATTAAAAAAAAAAGTAAAAATTTTTTTGTAAAAAAAAAATTTTTTTTTTAAAAAAAAGTTGGCCACTTTTTTTATTTTAAAATTTTAAAAAGTAAGTCCACTTTTTTTATTATTTTTCCCCTTTTTTTCGTTATTTTCTCACTTTTTTAAGGTAAAAATGTATGTTTTCATGCGTTTTATTGCTCATCATTCTCAAAAAATCGCCTGCGGCGCTTATATTTCAGTTTAAAATGGCGTTGTAATGGACTCATACAGTTCCCAGACATCCCAACAATCGCCGCTGCACGTATAATATAGGACACCCCATACCGTATACTGTGCAGTTATTGAGCTATCGACGTAAGCTATCGACAGACTCCACTTTGCTAGCCTATTTGCAGTTGTGTGGATTTGTCATTTGTTGCTTTTGTCACACAACATGAGTGTGGTGTAACTCTTTATCTCTCTTCAAATTTATCCCCAAATTCAAAAACAGAAGGTTGGTCTTCCCTTTGTCATATATGCCCACAGAGTTACCTTCGGGCGGGTTCTCAAATTATGACCAAATGGGCTAGATCGCAGGTGATCGACATAAACATGCAAGTCAGTGGAGAAGTTCTCTTTAGTGTCCCTCAAAACATACCTAAGTAACATGATTTCAGAAATTTCATTTTTCTAGAAACCAATTTTTTGGGGGTCCGGAATAAAAAAAAGTGATTTTTAAAAAAAAAATTTTAAAAAGTTTTTTTTTTTTTAAAAAAAGTTCGATAATAAAAAAAATTTTTAATCCAACCCTGGTTGTAATCCCATCCACATGTTATTTGACCTCCAGCTTCTTTGGGGTTTCTGCACCGGTCGTTCCAAGTTGTGGAAAAATTTACTTTTTTGGAACGAAAAGTCGCTCTACCAAGAGATGGCGACTCTCCAAGGAGCCAACTGCGTAGCATACACTGTCAGAGTGCTTTCCAACGATGTATGACACCATGCCCTGCAGCTCTTCCTACGGTTATGTCCCGAGCCCTTTAATCAAAGTTGCAATTTAAAGCTTCAGGTGCTCTTGATTTGGTCAAGCACCTTTACGGGATAACCAGCACACACGAATATGGCAGGTACAATACGTGAAGCACCTGGGTGTGCATTTTGTACGTGTATGTACATACCATAATGTGCGCGTACTCGTGTCGTGACGCGAGCCACCCAAAACTCGCGCGTTGCAGCAGAAAATGTTTCACCACAAAAAGAGTGTTGCCATGTCAATATGTTTGTGTTGTGTCGGTGGGCTTCCTTTGCTGTTTGAATTCCACGAAACGAAAATTTCACAATTTTTTTGCAATTTGCACTCACATGACGCATTGGTTCGCTGGCAATGTATTTTTTAAATACTACGAACAAACATAAAACTGTGATTAAATGAAGTCAATCAAGCACCGTTTTCAAAGCGCTGCAACCGAGAACAGCGAAATGGATGGTCTAAGCTCATCCAAAGAGATTCAGGTTGGCAAATATTCAAAATCTGAGACGAAAATTGGTTTGGAATTTTACTATCTTCCAGTTCAATAAAAAGTTTGCAGCAGTTCGTAAATTTTGTTTCACTTTTTTCTCGTATTTTCGAATTATCTCAAGGTGCACCCCAAAACACATCGTGCAACTGAGGCCTGGTCGGATATTTGCCGTGCCGAACCGCAGCGAATTCGCAAACAACTTCCAGTTCCCAAGATCGACCCGAAAAGCCCGAAACCACGCGATTTTGTTCGGTTCGTGTGCATTTCGGATACACACTCAAAGTTGGCGGCCATCGAAAGTCGACTACCAAAAGGGGATGTGCTCATACACGCCGGTGGGTCGGGTAATACACGATTCTTACTCGGTAGTTTCGGTCCGGGATTGCCCTGATGAAAACAAGGCAGGCGGTTCGTGTAACGGCGATTCGTTTTCAACTTGTCCAGTTTTTGACATGGTGACTCAGGTATTTTTCTGTGGCGCCCCGGCCCCGAGTATATGCAGTCGGCCACGAAAATATAATCTGGTAACGATCTCAGACCGCACAATAAGAACAGCAACTGCATTTGTATGTTGAATCGTGGCGCCAGAATTTATTTTAGCGGCCAGGAAGGCTCAATGCCCGGGCTCAGACAGTGAATCAAGTTATAAACATAGAATTATACAAATAAAAAGTCAATAATTATCATGTTTTGAACAGTCTCTCTCTCCATGGCAGGTGACTTCACGCGCTGCGGCCGTTTGCAAGAAGTGTTGGAATTCAACGAAATCATGGGCCGACTGCCCTTCAAGCACAAAGTCGTGATTGCTGGCAATCATGAGCTCTCGTTTGACAGGTTTGTTGAAATCGATTTTGGTTGGGGTGTCGCACTTTTGTGTTGCTTTGTTGAGACAAAAACATCGCCCATGTTAGGGCTAATTTGGCCCTTGGCGGCATGCAAATTTATGGGCGGCGTGACCTTAAGTCCAATGCCGAACGCTAGGCGATGTATAATGTTGTTGATTTAGAGTAACAGTTTTCTGTTTATGAGTTTGCACACAGTGATGTTACAGACCAGCAATAAGGTCTGCTGGTGAGGCTTTTTGGAGGCAAATTTGCCATCGGCGTTCGCACCGACGAGCCCTGGCGCCTCGGTCTGTCTACGAAAGCAGGGCAAATCAGACCAACGTTACTGCACTCAGTACATTCTGATTAGGATTAAACAGACTTTCTAAGGCTGTTGGTTTTCAGAGTAACAGTTTTCTGGTTAGAACTAAACAGACTTTCTAAAGTCGTGGTTCGTTTCATTCAAAGTGTCACAAAAATAATCGCAGTCCTGTTCACAGGAGCAACAAGAAGCGCTCGTTTGTGTCAATAATGAACGACTGCAGAAGTGAATTGAAGGACATGAATCTGAATGACCCCCGACAATTGCTCACCAGTTGCACGTATCTCGAGGATAGCTCAATTCAGGTGGCAGTTTTGAATCAATGTTTGGCTCGTGGAAAACAAATGACATTGTTATTGGAAGTCCGAGCAAGCTGCCAGTGGGGCTAAGCCATGTTTTAGAAAATTTCGTTCTTCATCCTTTTTTTCAACGAGAACACGTTGCAGCTTTACGGCTACAAACTCTACGGGTCGCCCTACCAGCCCAGTACTGCGGTTGGGCATTCAACGTGGAACGCGGACAGAAACTGTTGGACATTTGGAACAAAATTCCAGAAGGTTGGCGTGTCCAACTGTTTGTGTTCAGTTTGTTTCCTGACCAGTTTTTTGGTCATGCTAATCTACAACATGAACAACCCAAAGTGATGGGTTATCCCCCAACCCCCGAGTGGTTTGAGATAGAGCTAAAGATTCAGCTCAATAGTAGTCGTAGCCACTAAACGCCGGAACTACCTATACATAAGCTGACCGGTTATAACTGCAACAAGTCTGTCAATTGAGTGTGGCAGAAAAGCAACATGCATAACGGCACTGTGGTTTCCGGGCGATTGAGCAAAGCGCATTCATGGGCAAGAAAGTTTGAGCAAGAAGAAAGGGCGGAGCCGAAAGAGCAGAGGTATTATTTTGGCCCAATGGCTTAGACAGACTGATTTTGGCATCAGGTTGAGCCTTAGGCTTACGCTTAGGCTTAGTTTTGTGCTTGGGCTTAGGCTTAGGCTCATCAAGCTCTCACTTTTTATGGTGTCTTCTACAAATAGATAATATTAATCTGTCACAACTTTCCATTTTTATAATGAGGCCTATTTGTTTTTGGTTCTGCTCTTTTGACCCCTGCCGTTTCGGCCCTTGCTCATAGAGTGGTCTTTATCAAATCTGCTTTATCCAATTGCCCGTCCGCCGGCGCCGTCACCCCCGCCCCGCACTAACGCGGGCCGAGCGATTGCACAACGGGTGGGGAATTTTCGAAAGGGTGTAAAAGAATTCCAGTTGGGCGTAAAGGTCGGTGTAAACTTCGGTCCTCGAAAGCTTGGTCGTGTACCCCGGCGTAAACGTGAAACATTGCCTGTTATTAACGTGGAATGTTTCAAGTTGATACCGAGGTCTATCACACCGAGCTGTCGACCGAGCTTTCCACCGACCTTTCACACCCAACTGACCTTTACACCGTTTTGGAAAATATCACCCAAAGCCGGGCTTCGCAAGGCCATCCTGAGCGAGAAGTAAGAGCAAGGAGGCAAAAAGCTGGAGCCGTTATTTTATTTGAATGGCTGAGGCTCTGGGAGATTTTGGCGCCAGGCTTAGGCGCGGTCTTGGACTTAGATCCGTGGTTGCGCTTGCGCTTAGGCGTAAGGGCTAGCGTTAGCTGCTGGTCTTTTGGACTCTGCTCCTTTTTCGTGCTCAAACCGGCTTTGCTCAATTGCGCCACACATGTTTGCAGACACGGACATCCTCATAACGCATGGCCCACCGGTTGGTTACTGCGATCGGGCCATATCTGGTGTGAATGCTGGCCGCGTTGAGCTGCTTGCCACCGTTGAGCTCAGAGTGCAGCCGATGTATCACGTGTTTGGGCATATTCATGAAGGTGGGTGTTTGAGCGGCAGACATCTCAGAGCGGGTCGGGAACCTGTGGATTACTTTCTCTTTCTGTTTGCTCTTTGGACACCCCCTTAGAATCGGGTACATGTCAATAACTATATTTGAGCCAAATAATTTGACTGCGCTGTGTTGAACTACAACTTACCGGCTTACATGGATGTAAATCTAGATACATACCAGGTCTATTCAAGTATGCGCGGATGACCACAAAAACAAAATATTGTCGTTGCCTTCATTCAGCTTACGGCATGTGCACCAACGGCAACACAGTGTTCATCAACGCAGCCATGTGTGATGTTTTCATATCGAGCTGTGCATGAACCGATCGTGTTCGATTTGCCGATTAAAAATAGCCGAACCAACGGGGATTTGTGACGCTTCGACATGTACAATTCGGTTTGACTAGCGCAATTTTATTTGACTTGTTTGATTCGGTGTAAGTCTCCTTTGATCTGATCACCAACAACAAATTTAATATTTGATCTATGTGATGTTTTTTGATGTGATACTTTATCAGTTGGTGAATTTCATATTTGAGTGCATTTGAGGTGTCCGAGAGCTAAATATATGCATGCCCCAAACTTTAACAGGCATCAATGCGTATTTCAAGTACGTTTTTTCGAAGTTGGAACTTCGTTGCCTTGTTTGTTCTACTGTTTTCATGGTGTTCGCTCTGTGATCCTGTGTGCTGTGACGACGAGTTATTCCGTTTTGATGATGTTTGCTTGTTAACGATAATCGTAAGGCCGTATCAACTTCTAAAGGCAAGTCCATTATTACTATGGACTTGGCTGCTTCGGCACAACGGGCAATTTTTGGTTGAGCAGTACTGAGTGATAGGGTTAGCCCGCATTGGACTAGCGTAAAAGTTGTTCATTCGGTGCAGGAGCAATTTTACGCTGGTCGAAATTAGCCATGCCTTCAAAGTTGACGAGTCCATATGGTGTGT
>JASAMV010004221.1:0-14230 GCA_030248065.1 Rhynchonema sp. JSB1_4
CATGAGTCCTGAGCTCGTGGCTGGACTATACATACTGATGTACATTGTAGTGTGTAGCAAGTCCATGGTTATTCACAGACTGGTGATGGCCAACATTAACGCAAAAGAAAACGGGAACAAACGCGTGCAGCGCGAGAATCCATGAGCACCTCAAATTTACTATAGCTGTTGCGCCACTGGTTTTGTGACTTTCTTTAAGTAAGAAAACGTTTTAAATTGTTTAAAATCACTTTTTTCTGGACCACTCAAAAATTAGTCTCTTCAGGGACGAAAGTCATGTTAGTCATGTTAGCTGAAGTCATGTTAGTCAAATACGTTTTGAGGGACGCGAAAGAGTTGCATGTTTGTTCGAAGCGCAGTTGCGATGCGATGTAATCGCTTCGGTCACAACTCGGTTAACCTCGATGGTAACTTAAAAATAAATTTAAGAACGAAGTGCTCTACATTATTTTGACGGTTTGAACCCTCTGACTCCATTACAACACCATTTCAAACTGATACGAGCGCCGCAGACGATTTTTTTAGGATGACGAGCAATCAATATGCGTAAAACGGTTGTTTACCTTAAAAACTGAGAAATGACGAAAAAAAGTGACCAACAATAATGAAATGGAGATACTTTTCAAAATCTTAAAATAAAAAGTGTCCTGCTTTTTAAAAAAAATTTTTACAAAGAACTCTTTACTTTTTTCATCCAACCCTGCTCATGACCACGTAATGTTGTAAATATTAGGTATTAGGTAAATATTATACCTATAAAAAACCGAGCAAATGTAGTATTCCCACTCACCCAGACTTTTTGAGGTCTTAGCCATATTGGAGGCACCGATGAGGCCCGTCTGTGGAAACAGGCCGAAGCGGGCAAAACTCACTCACTGCTGTAACATAAGCATCACACAAAGCTAGTACAATCGAGCTGTCGACCAAGTCGTCGCTGCCGTGGTGTGCGCTGCTGCGAGACGCTCGCATCATGAGTTGCATCCTGGCGGTCACGGTCGCATCGCAGACGTATAGCACAACGCTGCCGATGATGTCCGTGTGGCTGATGGTGTGCCGTTTGGCTTATTCTCATATCATTAACGCTCAATCGTCACGTGACTTCTTGTAGTTTATATATTTTCCGATTTACTAATGATGCTACAAGTTTCGACCAGCGTCAATCAGTCATCCCCAGACGTTCCTGATGAAGTAGTAAAACTGGCCGAAAAACCGGTGGCACTAGACACAATCTCTTGCGGTCAAACTTCTACAGTGAACAGAGCGGGACCTAACCAGCTTGTTCACCGTAAAGAATATTCACTGTGTGGAGCACCGCTTGGTAGCATATCACCTCAATTTCGGGACTGACTGATCATTCACTATGAGAGGTTCACTATGTGGAAGTTTGACTGCGTATTGTATCTGATAAAGCAATGTGCTCTTTGGCTGCTTTCGCCGATGGGCGGTGCACCAGGTCATCGTCAGTGTGAATGTGCCAGACGGCCACATCGTGACACCAAAAGGACACACACACAGACGCAAACACGAGGTGACCGACCCGATGTTTGACACCGCGCGCACTACGCAGGACACCATTCCCGACATCACCGAATCGGCCATCGGTCTCGTCACATTGATCGCTTTGCCCGCCTATCTGCTCGGCGTCGTGATTGGCGTTGGGCTGATCGAGCTCGTTCCCTCGTTCCTCACTCTGTACTGCGCAATCGGTTTGGCAATTTCGTCCGTCTCCTTGGCGCTAATGGCATCGATCGCTGGTTGGTATGTATAAACAGGATGTCTCAAAAAGTACATGTCATCATAACTAATGTTTCCGTCTTAGTGATTGGATAGCATAGATTGGAATACTAGGACGATTCAGCGTATAATAAATGCATGAAACACGCCTCCATACACCGCTTTCCTGGTACAGTCAGGGTTGGGCAAAAAAAAACGACGGCGTTTTTTCTTAAAAAAACGACGTTTTTTTAAAAAAAACGCCTGGGTCGTTTTTCGTTTTTTTTTTAAATCCTGAATTTCCTTGATTTTCCCTGCTTTTTCAGGGAAAGTACCCTGATTATCAAGGAAAATCAATTTTTTGTCCCATTTTTTTCAAAAAATTTTCGACCAATTTTTACTTTGTCGAGATACGTCGATATACGGAGTTTGACTTTCAGTGATGACCACGGCCAAAGTTGGTCCCATGATGCGGGTCTGACTTGGGATCTTAGCAACTCGCTAGAAAAGGGTTGAAACCCGTTTATTTTGCCTCAGAACACATAGAATTACTTCATTTAACCACGTTTTCTTCCCAACATGAGCATTTTGCAATTTTTTTGGGGGCATATTTTGGTCATCTGGGCGTTTTAAAAAAAACGTTTTTTTTTAAAAAAAACGTTTTTTTTAAAAAAAAACGATTTTTTGAAAAAAAACGTTTTTTGCCCAACCCTGGGTACAGTTCCGGGTGCAATTCCAGGCTGAAAGCTGAAGTCGCGTGCGAAAAAGTGCAAAGTATAGGCAAAATTCGAAGTAACTTCGCGTGCGAAGTTTCGACTTTTGCCTATACTTTGCTCTTTTTCGCACGCGCGTGCGCGCGACTTCAACTTTCAGCCTAGAATTGCACCCGGTACTGTACTTCAGGGGTACTTTTAGAACGTGGTTGCAAACTACTCCCGCCTTCCAGCTTTTTCGGAAGTGACGCAGCCAAGCATTGGACAAATCAGGCTAGCGGTGGTGTATGGAGCCATCTTGGGCATGCCCTTTATCTTATGCATCTTATCTTATCTTATCTTTATCACGCGCAGAATCGCCTAACGGAAAGATTCGATTGTTCCATGAATCAATAAAGTACAATCATTGTAACATTAATCATAATGACATGCAAATAAAAGTAACTAAGGTACTTTTTGAGACACCCTCACAGTTTTGTCTTTCATATTAGCCGATATCAAACTTGGTGATCAGATCGTACCTGGCTTGGTGACGTGAGTTGTTGTGTATCACAATTAAAAGAATTCTGAGATTTACTGATTCCACTAATTTCGACCAGTTTGTGTTCATTTTTAGGCCTGGGGGCAGCTTCTACACTACTTGGTCGAAATTTAGTAACATCAGTAAAACTCGAGATATAGTAAATTTCTAATTTCGTTGCCTCATGCATTCTTGCAGACGCAGGGAAACTCCCGTTCGCAGTCGAGGCAGGCAACATACTCAACACACAGTCGACAAGCCACGCAGCTGGCTCGTATGCGTTTCGAATGTTTCAGTCACACAAGCAGTGTGTGTCAGCTGCGTGGCTTGTTCACTGTGTGTTCAGCTTGTTGCCTGCTTCGACTTCGAACGGGAGTTTCCCTGCGTCTGTGAGAATGCATGAGGCAACGAAATTAGAAATTTACTATACCATCAATACAACAATTCACGCGTCCAGTGCACGATCGGACCAAGATCACCAAATTTGAATTTGCCGTTGTGACCACGATTGTCCACTGTACCCACCGAGTCCAAGGCACAGCCCGTGGTTCTTTGACCTCCTACGGCAGATAGAGGCGCTTCCGTTTAAAAGGTCTCCGCCATATATATACGACCAAAACTAATCTGCTCATTGAAACTTGTCACGGTAACTGGACTTGGCTCATAAAACTCACGGCCAAGAAATTTTTTTCCACATCAGCTCCCTGCCTGAGCCCGGACGGCTGAAAGATAAAAAATTTTGACCCTACTTCCGCACTTTGAAATCAAAATACCTATCTGTTTCGCTTGTTCTTTGTGTGCCGTTTGGTCACAAATGTTTCACAAATGCCTTTGCTTCAATTTAGGACTATATTCATTTTTTTGGTACTTCCACAGCTCGCGCTATTTGCTAAAACCACGGGAATTTTCGAAAAAAATTTTTCCATTGTGTTTTTCGGCCACAAAGCACACAGAGCTAAGCTATAAAGCACGTGGAAAAAGCCCATTTATCGCGCCATTCAAGCGATCTAAGACCGATTTTCCATCGCTGATAAGTTTCGACTAAAGCTCGCTCAACTGTGGTGAGCCTCAGTTTTTTTGCCTTTTTCTGGGACCCCAGGCACACTTCAATGTCATATTTTCCTATTTTAATAACAGTGTGCCGAGGTGATATATGACATGCCAGATAGTAAAATAATCGGTACACTCTTATTAAAATAGGAAAATATGACATAGAAGTGTGTGCCTGGGGTCAGAGGTCGCAATCGGGCCGGCCCGACCTCGGGCCGGGCCGGGCCGGGCCGGGCACCCCGGCCCGAAGCTTCTGAAGCGACTTATTTTACTGAAAAAGTAGGGTTTTTTGTCAAAAATACTAAAATTTCTGACGGATTCAGCAAGTAAGTGATCAGTATTGTCCAGTGGTGTGGCTACCCAGGCGTGCAATCAACCTACTGTGCCACCAGAAAGGCCTGCAATCAACCTACCTACTGTACCGGCCGAGCTTGGGGGGGAACAAAATTTTTTATGTCTAAGTTTAGATGCAAATGTACTCTAAAACCCTCATTTCGCGCGCAGCGCGCGATTTTTCGATTATTTGGAGTGAAAAATATCTATTTTATACTATTTTGAGCCAAAAATAGCAACCTACTGTACCAGCCGGGGGCGGCGACCTACCTACTGTACCAGGATGGCGCGTCATCTACCTTACCTACATACCTACTGTATTGGTCGCACAATGACTTTATAAGAATTGGTCAAATTTTTTTCCTGAATCGTAAAGAGGGAAAGTGACGGGGCAATGACGTTGCGTTGCGTGATCGCACACAAAGCATGTAGTAAAGAGAATGTTTCAGACCTGCGGCAACGTGGTTGATCGGCTAGATTATTTTTAGCTGAAAATGTTTTGTGAAAATCACAAATAGCACAGTGGTTAAGAGTGACTGAACGTGAAAATCAGGATTGATTTGATGAATTCTTATATGGCCATTGTGCGACCAATACCTAGGGGGACCCCCACCCCACAGCCACACCATTGGTATTTTCTATCTGGCGACTTTTTCATGGAAAACAATGAATTTTCAACCAAAAAAATAGATTTAAAAATCGAAAAAAATTATGACGAAAATTGGGTTAAAATCTGAGCCAAAAATTCGGGCCGGGCCGGGCCGGGCCGGATATTCGGGGGTTCGGGCCGGGCCGGATATTTGGGGGTACGGGTCGGGCCGGGCCGCGCCGGGCCGGCCACACCCGGCCCGATTGCGACCTCTGCCTGGGGTCCCCAGAAAAAGACAAAACAAACTGAGGCTCACCATAGTTAAGCGAGCTTTTGTCGAAACTTATCAGCGACGAGAAATCGGTCTTGGATCTCTTGAATAGCGTGATAAATGGGCTTTGTTTACCTGCTTTATAGTAACGCTCTTGCTCTTTCTACGTGGTCCAAACATATAACAGAACTTTTTTTTCTAAAATGTGCGTGGTTTTGACAAAATGGCGCCGAACAGTGGTGGTACCAAAAAATGACTATGGTCCTAAATTGGAGCCAAGGCGTTTATGAAACATTTGTCACCAAACGGCACACAAAGCACATGCGAACAGGGTTGGGCAAAAAACGACGGCGTTTTTTCTTAAGAATCGTCTGGGTCGTTTTTAGTTTTTTTTTAAAATTCTGAATTTCCTTGATTTTCCCAGATTTTTTAGGGAAAGTACCCTGATTTTCAGGAAAAATCAATTTTTTGTCCCATTTTTTCAAAAATTTTTTACTAATTTACTAATTTTACCAATTTTTATTTTGTCGAGATACGTCGATATACGGAGTTTGACTTTCAATGGTGACCCCGCCCAAAGTTGGTCCCATGATGCGGGTCTGATATGGGATGTTAACAACTCGCTAGAAAAGGGTTGAAACCCGTCTATTTTGCCTCAGAACACATAGAATTTCGTCATTTAACCACGTTTTCTGCCCAACATGAGCGTTTTCCAACTTTTTTGGGGCATATTTTGGCCATCTGGGCGTTTTAAAAACACGATTTTTTTGAAAAAAAAAACTTTTTTTGCCCAACCCTGCATGCGAAACAGGATCTGTATTTTAATTTCAAGGTGCGGAGGTAGGGTCACAATTTTTTACCTTTCAGCCGTTTTAGCTGATATGGCAAAAAAATTTCTTGACCGTGAGTGTTTTGGACCAAGTCCCAGTTACCGTGCCAAGTTTCAATGAGATTGGTTTTGGTCGCATATATACGGCGGAGACCCTTCAATATGATGTGGTTCGTAAAAGTCTACGCCTGAAACTAAACGGAACGTCTAAAGTTTCGGTATACGGACAAAACAGCGGGTGACAAAACAGCGGATGACAAAACAGCGGGTACTGCGGCATCTTTGCCGTGGCCCTCGGGCTTAGGCTTAGACTTGGGGCTAGGCTTAGGCTTAGGCCTAACTTTCCCCAGCAAATATCTTAGGTGGCTGCTGTCTTTCAAAAACCCCTGTTTTGACCGTCCGTGACACGAAATTTCAGTTCTTAAGGCGACCCAACTTCCTCCTCCACCAGAACCGTTGACCAGTGCTCAGCTGCAAGCCTGGCCTAGTTGCAAGAGCAAGCCTAACCCCAGCCCTTACCACATACCTAACCGTCCAGACTATCACCAACAGACTCGATCTGAATGAATTTTGTGAGGAGGGAGCTGCCATGAATCCGGTGGGTGCAACAGACAGAAATTTGTGTGTTCTCAAATATTGGCGATACCAACGTGCCGCACAACCACGAAAATCTGCTGAAACTGATCTGGTAAAGGCAAACTACGCCAACAAAGCCCGATTTTGGAGGTGGCGTGCTTGCAAAACGAATAGAAAGGGAAAATCCTCATCCGCCACGTTGTATTATACAACGTGTAAGATTTCCCAAATCAGCGGCCACGTATGAATATGTTTCATTAATCTGCCACCTCCGAAATCGGGCTCGTGTTGGAGCAGTGTTACTATACCTATTATTATTGCAGCTGGTGTCTATGTACCCATTTGCGCCCTATTCGCTTGCGTAGCCATCGGCAAGGCCATACTGTTCCATTGTATATTTCTGTGGCTGGCCAAAGCTGTTGAATCAAACGAGGCCTGTCGTGCTTGCGAATTTGAAACATCATACGCAAAGGTGTCCGAGTCGGCTTATTGTTATGTAGTTGATCCAATGACCTGAATATTTGACCTGCTTGTCCGCTTCCATTCCTGTTCACACGCGACAAGATGCATGTGGAGCGCAGTGTGCTGTGCTTGCGCTACGATTGCGTCGACCACATTAGAATCAGGCAGATGTCCTAGACCTTGGATAAACTACACTAATGGCCTTGCAAATTACAACAGCGAGTCACATTATACTTGTTACAGACATTCTCACTACTCATATTTTTCGAGTACGCAACCTGGTTGACCGGCGGCCTCGTCAGTGGTTTCATAGTGGAATCGGCTGGCTACCCTGGACTCTGCTACATTGTCGTCGCCTTTCACCTAATCAGTGCACTCGTTGTGTTGTGCGCGTTACCATGCAGAATTGAAACATCATCGACGGATGAGTGTGACCCGTTATTATTGGATCGTGGTAACACAACGAAAAGAGCAGACAATAACGGCATCCAACACGGTGATCCGCTCGTAGCCCAGGCTTTGCTCACACTATAAATCAGGGTTGTTTAAAAAAAAGTTGTTAACTAAAAAAATTTTAAACAATGTTTTTTGAAACTTAGATTTTGCTTTTTTTAATAAAAAAGTTGCCCAAAATTGGCTAAAATGTCCAAAATGGCCTTTTTCGAGGCCAAACATTGGCACCTTTTTCTGTGGACGGGACAATTTTTCCAAAATCGCGCCTGCGGCGCCCTGTACTGTCCCCAAAACCGTACAGAGATGCGCGGGGCTGGGTCTTTTATAGTGATGTGGTACCGATAATGTACTACTGCATGCTACCACACATGTACAAAATGCAGGTCTGGTGCAAAAGCAGGCGCGCAAAGTCGATCTGACACGCAAGATTTGGGCTGTAATCGATATTTTGATGGTCGTATATCACATATACGGCAGTAGATGCATTAAAATACGTTGTACGGCATGCTACAATACATTAGAGTAACATTATTAGTCAACATTAAGCTCAGACTGGCCGGAGATCGCAGAATCTGCACAATATTACCGGGTGTCACCCAGGGTTGGGTAAAAAACGTTTTTTTACAAAAAATCGTTTTGTTAAAGGGGAAATTGCACATTCCTAATTGCCTTTCAAACTCTACAAGTGTTTAGACAGTGGTGTGGGCATCATGAAAGTCAAATCACTTGGTACAAACTCTCAAACATGTACCCAGGAGAAGCAGTTCAAAGGGAACAATCGGGAAGAAAATTCGGCGCGGACCGGCCGAATTTCCACCTGCGCATTCAGGCAAATTGCCTGATCAAAAAGCTGTCAAGGGAACAGAATGTTTCGCACGATTCTTGAAACTCACTAACTATAGAATTTCGCTTTTCTTTATATTTCGAATTTCGACGAATTGTTCCAGCGTGACAAGCAGAGCATGAAACATTTAGCAGACACGCTGGAACAATTCGTTGAAATTCGAAATATAAAGAAAAGCGAAATTCTATAGTTAGTGAGTTTCAAAAAACATGCGAAACATTCTGTAGCCTTGAGAGCTTTTTGATCAGGCAATTTGCCTGAATGCGCAGGTAGAAATTCGGCCGGTCCGCGCCGAATTTTGTTCCCAGTGGCTTGTCTTAAACGGAATCTCCCGGGTACATGTTTGAGAGTTTGTACCAAATTATTTGACTTTTGTGATGCCCACATTGCTGTCTAAACACTTGTAAAACCTGAAAGGCGATTAGGAATGTGCAATTTCCCCTTTAAGAACCGTTTTTTTAGAAAAAGCGTGTTTTTAAAAAACGCCCAGGTGACCAAAATATGCCCCCCCCCAAAAAATGGAAAACGCTCATGTTGGGAAGACAACGTGGTTAAATGAAGTAATTCTGTGTTCTTGAGGCAAAATAAACGGGTTTCAACCCTTTTCTAGCGACTTGTTAACATCTCATATCAGACCCGCATCATGGGACCCACTTTGGAGGGGTCATCATTGAAAGTCAAACTCCGTGTATGTATCGACGTATCTCGACAAAGTAAAAATTGGTCGAGAATTTTTTTGAAAAAAATGGGACACAAAATTGAATTTCCTTGAAAATCAGGGTATTTTCCTTGAAAAATCAGGGAAAATCAAGGAAATTCGGGATTTAAAGAAACGAAAAAAACGACCCAGGATTTTTTAAGAAAAAACGCCGTCGGTTTTTTTTGCCCAACCCTGGTGCCACCACACAAGTTGGGTCTCAAGCGAAAATTTTTCAATTTTTGAAAAATGTGTTGTATCGATTTCATTTATCCTGAAACGTCGTTTGCAACTTTTTCTCAAAAAAAATTTCGTCATAAAAATCAAAAAAAATTTTTAAGAAAAGCTCGTTAATTAAAAATTTTTTTTTAATCCTGCTATAAATATCGAATATTTTTTAGGATTAGAGATTTAGACATTTCATGATGTTTTTACGCTTCGGATTTTGCACTTCTTTGCACCGAGCCGGAGTTTGCGACAATCCTTGGTTTGACATTTAAAGCCACAATCGACCGTCCGATCATGCAAAAGTTGTGCAGTTCTCTCTCTCTATATCCTTTTATGATGTCTTGTGTTGCGGTATCAATGCAGTTTACTGTAGTCACCTCAGCAGTATTAGATTTATCACAAGCAGTTGTTTCTATTTTAACATTAGTAGTTGGGTTCATTTGTTGCGTGATGTATTTAAAAAACTACACTTGTTTGCTTTGTACTGTTCATTGCTGAGTATTGTAATGATATCCACGAGTGTTTTTAACGTCTCATTTACGAATCAAGTGGTTTGCCCGTTTAGTTGTTCCAGATCAATCGATATTAGTTTTGTTTTACCATTCGCAGGCACACGCGCGTAAACACTTCCGATTCGCGCTGAAAGGATAGTGCTAATAAAGATGAGGGGACGAAGGAACTGAGTGCACACTTGATCAAACCTTATTTTGACTCGTCTCGCATTCGTGCCAACTTGAAATCGAAAGAGTCGTCTTTCGGGTCGGAGCATTCTTCCGTTATGCGCGCCATGGTGGCGGCATCGGTCAGGAAAGGATATTCGTGCGCCTGAATTGCATCCATCCGAATACTTTGTGAAGATGAGAAGCTGTTGGTGGAGGAGGATACCGGCTGAAACAGGAACTGATTATCCTGTTAAAATTATTCGGAAATTATACGTTGTGTGGACTAATACTTTTATCACGAATCTGCTCGGAATAATCGTATTCGTAAGATTGCGCTTTGTCGGCAAATCGAATCTGAGTCGGGGCTTGGTTACTGAGGTCGTTGTGCTTTGCTGTATTCTGTTTGGGGAAACTTCGGGCTTTGATCGATCGACGGTCAGATTTGGGCAGTACGAGATGTTTTGACTGTTGTCGGTGTGTTTGCAAGTCCGGTTGTGGTGGTGCGATATACCTCCGTGTATCAATCGTTTGATAACGATTCTTTTCCTTACCGGGTGAACCCGAAACGCGTCGTTGTTCGTGCATTTAATTCGAATTGTCAGTCGGTAGTGACCGGTATTTGCGATTGTAAAACTGGTGTCTTGTTGTTGAGAAACGTCAAAAATGAGTTGCTGTTGCGACACCACCAGGGCGCCAAGGTAGGTTGGATGGTCTGGCATGATAGTATGATCAGAACTGTAATGATTGTAAATATACTCGAGCTTTTGTCGTTCAAGAGACAAATCAGGACTGAAACAAAGTAAAACTACGAGATGAAATGTAAAAATGCAACCCCTGAAGCACAATAGTTCAGCCTCTTTTTTCGATCAATTTTTACCGGGGCGGGATATGAATAAAAAGACTACAAAGGGTAACTTTTTAACTGGAGCAGAAGAATGAAAAAGAAAAGAAAAGAACCAAATAATAAACAAGATAATATAATAAACCAACAAAAACAAAATTATTGGTTTGTCAAATCCAAAACGCTCCCATGTGGATGCGGACGTCCTCAATTTGATCACACACAACTACATATCTTGCTCAAATAATCAGAATGCGCGAAATTTTTTGTTATATCCCTTGAAATCAGTGTAGTACTTGCTTGGTCAGGGTGTTGACGATAGATAGTTTGGACCCGAATTGTGTTGACGATAGATATTGGTCGCACAATGACTATATGAGAATCCATCCCCCTAATTTTCCTGCATTGAAAAGGCGGATATTTGGCATTTTTTTCAAATTGGACCAGGTTTTGACAAGAACTTTGCATGCTTATCAGTGAGAAGAATGAGAAACACACGTGTGCATAGAAGTTTCACCCTAAATTCTACGTAACTGAAATGGTTCGGGCTCGGGTTACTGTAGCCACGTGTTACATGCTTTATGTGTGAAATCGCTTACAGCAACAGCACACACACACGTTCATCACTCCCGATAAATAAAGCGGGAAAAGAAAGAGAAAATAACTCCTTGTCAAAACCTGATTCAATTTGAAAAAATGGCCAGAATCCCTCCTTGCCGATGTAGGAAAAATATGGGGATGGATTCTCATATAGTCATTGTGCGACCAATAGATGCAGAGTTCGGAAAAAAAATTTTTTGCTCATTTTTTTAATAGGAAAAAAAGGAAAACAAAAGGAAAAAACAATTTTTTTTCCTTTTCTCAATGACCTTTTTTGCTATTTTTTTCTGTCCATAATGAAAAAACAGCCAGTTTGAGATGAAAAAAAGCTATTTTTGTCTGTAAAACAGCATTTATTTGCATGACACACGGGTAGACCTTGTTTTTCGTCGTCGCACAGCGGCCTGCCAATGCCAAAATTCCAATCCCGAGCTGAAACAAAGAAATTCATTCATAAATAATCATACAACGTGTAACGAGATACCGTGAAAACCCAAATAGAAGGGGGCTCTATTAACTCACTGACCCCATTTTGGGGAGCTCTATTCCGGGGGGCCTCTATTAATTCACTGACCCGAACCTGAAAACATTGTTCCCAGAAATACCCCCAAAAACCCCTAAAAAGGGGTTTGAAAGGATGTTTTTTCGCTTGTAATCGCATTTATTCGTGTCTATTCGTCAATGAGAGGCGTATTATGTGCTCTGAACCATAGTAGTGGCTGGGGGGGGGGGTTGGGGGGGGTTCCCGCCCCCTCTCAGTAGTTCACGACCACAAAACCCGAGGGGGGGGGTTGGGGGGGGGTTGAGTACTTACCTCTCACAACTCCAAATCATACCTCTCACAAGCAATTTTATACCTTTTTAAGGCAAAAATCGGTGTTTTTCGACCTTATTTTCCCAAAAATCGCGCGCTCCGCGCGCAAACCCACACATAATACCTATTTTTAGGCGATTTTCGGCGAAAATTTGGAAAAAGTACTGTTTTTACCTCATTTTTTGGCCAAAACTGTATCACAAAAACGGTGTTTTTTCGCCTTTTTGGGTGACCAAAATCATACCTCTCACGCTTCCGGTCCCAACCCCGCATCATACTTACCTCCCACACATGGGCCTGCCACTACACTGCTCTGAACGAACAACAAACATGCATAGATGTACCTGTGTCTGTGTGCACCACTATCAAGCGTTAATAATACACTACTGTATAGGGGATGTTACTTAGGGGGCTCTATTAATTCACTGACCCCTTTTTGGGGGGCTGTATTACGGGGGAGGGGGCTCTATTCCGGGGCGGGGGGGTTGTACCGTAAAAACCTAAATACAGCCCGACCCCCGGAATAGAGCCCCCCGTAGTATTGGGTTTCCCCCAGTGTAGTTCCTGGGGGGGGAGGGGGGGGTCCGGTCCCCCCTCGGGTACGCTATCTCCCCCTCAGGTGGTACACTATCCCCCTATCTCCCCCTCCGGGTACACTATCTCCCCCAATTTTTGCCTAAAATAGGCATTTTTAGGCCTAAAATGGGCATTTTTATACCAAAAATGCGTGATTTTTAGGTCAATGTTCTCAAAAGTCGCCAAAATGCCCTTTTTATGAAGAATTTTTTCCAAAAAGGGGCAAAAATAGGTCAAATTTTCTACCTCAAAAAGTGACTTTTTCCCGAATTTGGGTCTTCCCCCCCCCTTCCCCCCCTCGGGGGCAGTGCCGGGGGTACACTATCTCCCCCTCCGAAAAAACGGAGGGTCCGCTATCTCCCCCTCCGGACCAGGAACTACACTGGTTTCCCCATGTATTGGGTCAAAACCAATACCAATACTAACCCAGAAAAACCCAATACCAACCAATACCAAACCCAATACCTGACTCAAAACCCAATTCCAAACCAATACCAAACCTAATACCAACCCAATACCAGATTAAAAACCCAATACCAAACCAATACTAAGACCAATACCCAATACCAACTCAATACCAATACCAACCTAATACCTAACCCAATACCCAAAAGCAGTGTAGTTCCTGGTCCGGCGCGGCGGTTAGTGTACCCACTGTAGTGGCTGGGGGGGGGATTCCCCCCCTAAGGGGTATCTATCTCGAGTCAACCCTTAGGGGGGATGGGGGGAAGGGTATCTATCTCGACTCGAGCCGACCCCAAATGGTATCTCGAGTAAGTAGATTTATGGTTTTCAAAGGCAAAAATAGGTGTTTTTCGACCTCGGGACCCCCAAGCGCGCAGACACCCAAAAATGGTCATTTTAGGCCAATTTTCGGCAAAAATGTCAAAAAATACCCATTTTTAGGCCAATTTTGCAGTAAAATTGCATGCAAAAAACGGCCTGTTTTCGCCTTTTGACGGACCATAGGGGTATCTTGGGTAGCCTCTGGGGGTATCTCGAGTAAGTCCGAAACCTTCCCCCGCTAGGGTATCTTGGGTCGATTGGCCTGCCACCACACTGAGTGTACCTACCCCTTTTTTCCGTGCGGCGGTTAGTGTACCTCCCTGGGGGGGAGGGGGGGGGGAAGACCCAAATCCAGGAAAAAGTCACTTTTTGAGGTAGAAAATTTGACCGATTTCTGGCCCTTTTTGGAAAAAATTTTCCATAAAAAGGGTATTTTGGCGAATTTTGACAACATCGACCAAAAAATCACCCATTTTAAGCCTAAAAATGCCCATTTTAGGCCTAAAATGCCTATTTTGGGCAAAAATTGAGGCGGTTAGTGTACCTGGCGCGGCGGTTAGTGTACTAGTGTACCTTGGTCGCGGCGGTTAGTGTACCTTAGGGGGGCCCCCCTCCCCCCAGGAACTACACTGCCCAAAAGTCAAAAAAGTACCAACCCAGGAGTAGGGTTAGA